>JAADYI010000395.1:0-18883 GCA_023338185.1 Lagenidium sp. CBS 127285
CCCTTTGCGTCGACTACAAGCAGCCACGTACACGAGCAATTGAGAGTTGATCGTGGTCACCAGTAGTTTGCACCATGTGATCGTCACGTACACTGTGCCTGCGGGCATGTGACGTTTTCGCAGGAGAAGGGGGTTCACCGTAGGACTGGACATTGCTGCGGATGCGCCTCCGGCCTCGCCATTTGTTGCAGCGGCATTGTCGGTGGTGGTGAGCGAGGTGCCCGGGGTCTTGCCATGGGCCCGCGTCGTCGTCGTCGCCGGGGGTGTCGCTCGTAATCGCTGGAGCTCCGTCAACACGGGGACGTTCTTCGCGTGGTGGAGGTCCAGGAGCAGCGTGAGCACGGGCAGTGGCAGCGACGCGGCAATGGGCTTGAGGACCAAGCGACCTGCGCGCGAGAAAATGACAGGAACACGCGGGAGTCGTCCGCGCAGTCCCATCGAAACATCCCGACGTTCCATCGAGACACGAGACAACACGCGCGATCGTACCCCGTCGGGAAATGGACGCGCTGAACTTGTACGTCAGGAGCAGCTCCGCCCCCGTGGCCGTGTCGACCTCCCCGAGGTCCACGCACTGGCGGCTCTCGAGTGTGGTCGTGAGGAGCGCGCGGAATGCCTCCGCGTCGACCTCGATGCCCAGTTCCTCGATCTAAGGACGTTCCGTTAGTGAGTGTAGGCGAAAGTCAAGCAACGAGCCGCAGGCAAGCGCAGTACGCACGTGGTCTTCGAGGGCCGCGGTGTCGAGTGCGAGTTCATAGAGAGCCACTGTCTCGCCGTTGGCGGTGCCACCGCTCGGGACGACCGCCGTGAAGACGAACTCATCGCGCTCGCCCGTGCCCCGGCGGCGGACAAAGAGCAGCCACAGGGGGCGCTGTGCCGTCGTCTCGGGGCCCGGGGACGGGCCATCACCCACGTACGAATGGAGCCATCGCGCCGTTGCTGTCGTCGTCATGGTCATGTTCGGATTGGTCAGCAGCAGCAATGCTCCCACCCGAGAGTGACATGCCACTCAATCGGGGGAGTGGTGTTGAAGTGTGAGCCAACAGTTGAAGGGACGCGAGCTCCGACGGACACACTCGGCGACGTGTTCGCGTGCTTCGAACCCGCAGTATATGAATGGGGTCGGTGGGGGCTTCTCCTGTGCCCTGCTGTGAAATAACGGCATTCTCGTAAGGGAGGCAGGCAGTGAGGGAAGACCAGACCGTCATCGAGCGTCCGGCGCTTCACAAGGTTGACTTCGACAATCGAGCACGCCAAAGATTGTCGCCAAGCATCCGACATACAGCACAAGCAAAAGCTCTGAGATCATGTGCTGGTGAGATCTTTTGCATCCTCCACCAGGGAAAGCGAACTCTTCTCTTTTATCTCCAAGTGATCAAGTGGATGGAGATGTGTTCCGACGACGCCACGCATCCAAGAGTGCCGTTTAACAGTGACGAAAGAAGCTGCTTTCAAGTGATCTCTAGAGGAACCTGTGCTATGTCTCGTTTGAAGGCGACTCCGAGATGTGGCTCCAGCTGCAACTGTGGCGTATTTACCTCCCTTGGAGCCACAAATCGCAGAAGATCTGGCGTCGAACACTCGTCATCGCGGTGTGGGCTTGACATAACTGGAAACATGTGATGAACTTCTTGACCTTCTTCCTGACGAAGTTGAAAGATGTGTTTTCTCCAGTACGTCGCAGCAGCTGACTTATTACTTCCGACCAAGGCCTACGGTGGGCTGGATGTCCTGCGTGTGGGGGGGAGAAAACTGAAAACGTGAAGGATTGCCATTGTTTTAATTGCGCTGATCGTGGCATCAAGAATGGTTTTATTGAGAAGAACTTCGATCGATTGAAGAACTTTGGAGTTCTACGGGAGACGGTTTGTATTTGGTTTGTTGCTTCCAACAAAGTGCGTGAATGTCAAGAGGTGCATTTGTGACGCTCAGGCCAATACGGTTCTGGTGTCACATAGTTGTCGATCGGTTGGCGAGAATGGACAGATGCGTCCATTCGGCTTTGCATTATGCATGCCCCACTATTTTGTCGAGTTCAACAGCGCTACGAGCATTAGAACGAAAAATGTTTTCAGACTCGTGGTTCATGCCCGGACCAACAATAGTCACTCTCACGAGGGATGAGGTTCAACTTGTGTCACTCCTCCGGGGGGACACTCCCCTAGCCTTGGTGTGTGTCTTTGGCTCCAACCTTGCACTCACTCGCCATTTCAGTTGATCCGCATATCCAATCATCGACACCATGAGCGCCGGCGGTGGCCACCACGGGGCGATGATCGCCGAGGTCGAGGGGGCCCTCCGTCGGCTCCTGGACCCGTCGACCCCCGCGGGGGCCAAGGCCGAACTCGAGCGCCAGCTCGCGCAGTTCAAGGCCCAGGTCCCGACGTGCCTCCCGGTGCTCTTCCAGCTCCTCGGGGCCTCGACCAACGAGTACGCGCTGTGGTTCGCCGCGACGACCCTCGATGAGTACGTCGCCACCCGCTGGTGGCACTTTGCCCCCACGCAGCGTCGCCATCTTCGGGACTTTGTCTGGGACTATGTCCTCGCGTCATCGTCGGCCGCGTCATCGTCGTCGTCGTCGGCGTCGCAGCATCCGTTTGTCCTCCGCAAGCTCCGCAAGGTCCTCGCGGACATTGCCCGCGTCGAGTGGGCCATCCACGATGACTCGTCGTCGTTGGAGACGGGGGCCACGAACGCCGGCGCGGGGGCCGAGCAGCGGCTCTGGCCCGAGTTTATGAGCCAGGTCGAGGCCCTGGTCATCGAGGCCCCGACGCGCCGCTGCGGGCTCGAGCTCCTGTGCATCGTCGCCGAGGAATTTGGCCGCGACGACGCGCCGGTGCTGGCCTCGAGCAAGCGCCGCGCGCGGACTCAACTCGCGGCCCAGCTCCCGAGTCTCCTCGCGCTCCTCGCGACGATCCTCCAGGCGACCAACGCCCACCTCCGCAGCGAGACCCATGACCTCGTGGCCCAGGATCAGATTGCGCAGCTCGTTCTCGAGACCCTGAGCCATCTCCTCGCGTGGGCCCCCGTGGCCGAGGTCCTCAGTGACGCGTGGCTTGGGCTGCTCTTCGAGGCCAGCGCCAACTGGCACGCGATCCAGCGCCGCGGTGGCGACGCGTCCCCGCACCTCGGGGGCTCGAGCCTCAAGGCCCTGCAATGCCTGATCGAGCTCATGAACAAGCGCTTCGCCCCCGGGCGGGTCGTCGAGGTCGTCGCCCAGACCATGATGGGGCTCTGCCCCCTCGTGCAGCAGACGATCGACGACGACCTCCTTGGTGCCGTCACGGAGGAGTACCTAGACAAGCTCACCGAGTTTGTCGAGACGTTTCTGACCCAGCACCTCCGACGCCTCGAGCACCCGCAGTACGAGGCCGTGCTCCCGCAGTTTTTAGAGCTTGTCATGGCCCTCACGACCCGGCAACCGCATGTCATGGGTTTCCTCAACTGCCTCAGCGTCTGGGAGGTCTTTGTCGGCTACGTCGAAGAGGCCGAACAGAACGAGGGCGCTTCGAACGAGCGCATGCGCCAGCTCCTCACGGCCTATGAGAACGGCCTCGTGGGGGTCATGTTTCACCTCCTCGACCGCGTCAACTACCAGACCAATGGACCCCAATTGACGGAACTGGACGACGACGAAGATCCCAACTCGAGTGGCAAAGAAAGTGGTGGACACGATGATCCAACGGCCTTTGACATTGATGGTGACACGGGAGATGGTCGCTACCACACCGCCTCGCTTCAGGATCTGGCGCAGTGGTGGGTCAGTCGATCAAACGGCGGCGACTCAACGGCGGCTGCCCCATTGAACGTGGAGCTTTCCGACTACAAAGAGTTCGTGGTCGAGTGCGTTGCGTTGATTCGGCGAATTGCGGCGTTCCCTGCGTGTGCCCCGAAGCTACTGGAGCAGTTGTTCCCCAAAGTCCAAGAAACCATTCAGCAATTGGTTTTCAGGCTGCACGAGACCCCCGCACTTCCACCTGGATCGGAAGGCTGGGAGCAAGAGCGACGTGCAGTTCGTGATCTCACGACCAACTGTGCAATCTTATCAAGCGTTTGCGCACAATACTATTGTGTGAGTCAAGCCGTAGAAGATCAGATGGCTGGATGGCAGATTTTGCATCAATTCATTTCCCTCGCCGAATACGTCACCAGGCATCGATTGCATACACGAGGAGATGTTTTCGTGGGTCTGCATTGTGAAGCCTTGACATGCATTCGGTTCTGCCTCACGTGCGTGCCATTTGTCATGGGAAGTGGAGCTCGAGAAGACGTGATGCGTGCGACAGAAAATGTTCTTCAAATTCTCCTTCAGACCCTCGACACGACTATCGTTCCATCTCCGCAGATTGTGATGCAGAATGCGATGCAATTGCTCGCCAATCTTGGTTATGTTTTATCGTATGATGATATGGTGAGCTTGCCGTCAATGTCGCAACTTGAAGCCAACATTCACCAGTTCAGCCAGCATTTGCCACTCGCCATCCAAGGCGATCTATACACGTCAATGTCGAATTCGATTCTAAACTCAGCTATTTCGATGAAAAACAGCGGGGCAGTGAATGAAGACGCCATGCAGCGGTGGGCAAATGCGTACGGTGCTCTTATCATGCCGATCCGAGAATCAATCGACCAGTCGGCACTCGCCATTCAGCAGAATGAAAACCGAATTCTGGAGAGGGTGATGGTGACCCAGATTCAACGCGACTGTTATCTTGTTCGATGTCTCGCTCAATCGGTCGAAGTGAAACCGAAAATTGCGAAAGATGGCTTCTGCTCTGCCTACCAATCGACGTTTCCTTCCTTGCTGGCTTTGCTGACAACGTATTTCACAACGATCAAGAAAACAGCAATGAGTTCGACTGGTGTCAGCCCCCGGTCTCAGTCGCAGGTCAAGAGTGCTCTGAAAGTTGTCAATGAGATCGTCCGCCTGTATGCTCAACTGCTCAAGTCCGTTCGCAAGGAAATGCAGAAGGATACTGTGGCTGAGATCATGCGAATTTTCGTTGAGATTTTTAATGATGCTCACCTCAGTTTGATGTACGTCGGAGGAGTTGGTCAAATTGTTGACAAGTATATGGCTAACGTGACTGATTTATAGCTTGAGCCGACAAGGCTCACCGGGACTCATGGTCCTGTGTGGATTTCTCCAGCTACTCCGAATCGTTGTTGAAGAGCCGACGGCGGTATTTTCGTCATTCCTTCAAAGCATTCTCGACTTGTGTTATGGCCCACTGAAAGAGGTGCGTTAAATGTCTCGCGAGTCTTTCTGTGATTGATGTATTAAATTCGTGCCTCTTCACTGTAGTCGATTTTCAATCATCCAGAAAGCGAAGCAATCATTCTGGGCTACTTCGTAGGCCTCATTGAGCAGTTGTTGGAGAAGCATTATCGGTTCTTTGTTTCATCAAGCTCAACAGTTGCATCGAATGGTCAACGCGACCGACAATTTTCATCCGACGTGGCACACACTTACTTTGTGTCCATTTTTCAGAGTTTGGCCGCAGTTCTGACCCGAGAAGGCGAAATTGCAGAGCATAACGCAAGCAATTTGTCCCCGCGACTGTGTCGTCAGGTTCTTGGTTTGTTGGATCGAGTTGACAAGTCCCATAATCTCTTTTCATTCAATGGATTCCAGTCCGAGATTCGCCTCGGCTTCCTGTCTACTTTGATGAGTATTCTCACGAAGGGAGAGATGAATTTACTGCAAGAAGAGATCATTGTGCTCATCCATCGCCTCGCAGCAGTCGATTTCCAGTCCTTCTACCAAGTCTTCTTGCCTACGTTTACGAAGAATGTTATGACTGCTAAAGAAATGGAAGTAGCGGCCAGTGTGGGGGAAGGCAAGTGCCTTCATTGGACTGGTCAAGTTGATTTGCCAACGTTCACCCAGGAAGTCCATGCGTTTATGACGGACCTCCGAGTCCTGAAGTCCCAAGCAGCATGGATTCCGTAGCCGAGAAATCGTAGAACAATACAAACAGTACCTTGTGGTGTTTCAAAAGGTAGTCGTTTTGGCTTGTTTACGATACCTTTGTTCGAAGAGTCAGGGTGTTGTCGCCCGTGCGAAACGCCTTCCGCTAGGGCAATGATCCAAGTACAAGTACCTGTACATAGTTGTGTTGATGTTTGTCGATACTCAGTTATTGGCTTTGTGTTACCCTTAGGGTTCAAATTAAGCGCATGGCAACCCATTTGGACGTATCGAAAAGGAATAGTTTGATCAGTGAAGAGAGCAAGAGCCGATCAATGAATCACATTGACCAAGTGACACGACTGCCGCATCATGAACGCCAGAGATTTCGCCAGCAACGGCGGCGGCATCAGCAGTAGCAACAACAAAAAAACTGAAGGCTCTTGATGTGTACGTCAGGATGAAGCTACGGTCTCCGGTTTACCAACCTCACAGTTTTTGTCGGTGAATTGCCGTTTAACACCACGGAAGCGACGATCCGAAAGCATTTTGGGATCTAGCTCCGGGTGTTGAGAGATAAGAAACCAAAACAGGTTCAAGGGCTTGGCGTTTATCGATGGCAAGGACTCCAGGGCCCTCGATGCGGCCCTCTCTCGACACCACACACTGCTACGCACTCGTCGAATCTGTGTGGAGCCCCCAGTCAGCGCCGAAAAAACTCCAATCCCTGCGCACGAAGCACAGCGAGACCCAGCTCAACAAGACCCGCGCACCTGTCCATGAACTGAATGTCACGCCCAGAACCAAGCTCAGGAAGGAGAAATGTGGATGAACGTGGACGCATGCTCGATTTTTTGTCTTAGTTTGATTATGAGACCGCGAAGAAGGCGCTGCATAATTACATGAAGAGTCAGCGGCCGAGTACAGAACCGCAAAGCCTTCTTCATGGGCATCCTCAAACGCTTTCGTCAGACGAATGGCGTTGAGTAGACGACCAGTCGAATTGACCTCACTGAAAACAAGATCGATTCGCATGGTCATCTTTGAATGTAGGGTAGTACGTGTGGGCTTGAGGGTTCGTCAGGCATTTCCCATTGTGAATGGTGATGTTTTCATTTGCGCTTTGGGTGGTTTGCAGTCCATCGCATAAGTTTGTCAACTTTGTCGTGCGCGTTCATCGACTTCCAGCTCAAATCATATTTCAAAGCGTCATGGCACGTTAAAAACTTTTTCCTTTTCTGTCAGCACGCTACATAATCGTACACTCCCCGTCCTTCTCTTCGCCCTCGACAGCGTTGTCGTCGTTGCCCTTCTTCGCGGTCGCGTTGCTGGCCGTCGATTCCGAGGGCTCGCGGCGCTTTCGACTCGATTCCTTGCACGGGCAGGGAAGACTTGCGGCGACACCGGCAAAGTAACAACGCCCACAGTCGTGGCAGTGCACGTCACGGTGGTCGCAGCAGCGCTTGCAAATCTCACAGTGATTCCGGGGCGTGCGATCGTGGTCGAGGAGCTTGTTGAGGCACCACGAAAAGTCAAATCGGCGCTTGCAGGGCGTGCACGTGTACCCTTGGACGCAGTCAAGGACCTTGATGGTCCGGCCCTCGCAGCATGGGACCTCGACGGGCTCCTGCATCCGCTGGACCATATCCCGCGTCTTGGAAACGTTGTGCATGAAACACGCGTCCTTGAGGAGCGCGTCAATGTCGGCCCCGGCGGCCTTGACCATCAAAAAGGGGTTCTTGCACGAGGTGCAGCGGCACGAGATTCCGCACATGCCGCCCTCCTTGACGCAGGCACAGCGGCCATTGCGGCAGCCGCCCGTGCAGCGGCACGAGACGACCTTGGGGGCCATGGCCGTACCGACAGCGCCAGTGCCAAGGGCGGCCACGGGCGATGCCGCCCGCGTCGGGGCCCCGAGGAACGGGTGGAGCACGGGGGCCGTCACGGGGGTCGTCGGTCGCTGCTGGGCCGTTGTGGCGTGCGAGCCATAGAGGAGCTGCTGGTGGGGCGAGACAAAGGGCCCATGGGTGTTGGGCTTGGGGGCAATGTGGACCATCCGCTGCTGCGGCGGCGGGGCCACGGGCGGCGCTGGGGCCGGCAGGACCGCGGGCATGGCGAGCCCCTGGTTGAGGACGTTCCAATAGTTGGGCATCGTCGACGACGGGGCAAATTGCATCGGGGGGTGCGGGGGCAGCGGTGGCATCGCAGGGGCGAGCGGTGGCATCGTGGGGGCGGCGGCAGCGGCGGCGGCGGTCGTAGGCATCGTCGCGAGGGGCTTGAGCTCGATCTCGTCGGTCGCGAGCATCTCCACGTCCCCAGAGGCGGCGGTCGAGGTCGTCGTCATCTTGGGGAGGAGCTCGTCGTCCTTGTCGAGCATCAGCGGGAGATCCTCGAGGGGCATCATGTCCATGTCTGTGTCAAACTCGGGGCCGAGAAAGGACATGAGCTGCTCGGGGTTCGCCATCAGCGGCCCGACGCCCTCGAGGACGGTCGTTGACGACGACGACGACGGTGGTGTCGCCTCCAGCGTCGATGCGGCCGAGGATGGGAGCTCATCGTCGTCCATCTCGGCCATGAGGGCCTCGAGTTCGTCCCGGACGGGATCGACGACGGGCTCGGCGCAATGGATCCGATCGACGGGCCCACGGCACATGGGGCACGAGCGGTTGAGCCGGAACCACCGGAGGAAGCACTTGCTGTGGAACGTGTGACCGCACACGGCGATCTGCGCGTAGGCATTGGGCGTGAGGCACACGGCGCAGTCCTGATACGACGGCGGGAGCGTCGGCAGGCGGCGGGTGATGGCCGCGCAGGCCCGGGCGATCTCGGCCTCGAAGAGATCGACGCCCTCATCAGGGGCTGGGGACGTCACTGTCCGAGACGATGGGGGCTTGAGGCCATAGGCGGCGTGAGGGTGGGGATACGACGGGGGCGCGGATTTCGAAGCCGCCGAGAGCGACGAGAGCGCCGCCGCCGAGGAGCCCGGGGCCGGCGACGGGCCCCCGCGGTGGCCCTCGTAGATGTACCGGAGGCTCGAGTCGGCGCAGAAGACGCTCCCGCTGCCCCAGCCATCGGCCACGACCCGCGCGGGCTGCGGCTGTGTCATGACTGTCGGTTTGAGTATGGGAAAATGGCGACTGACCCCAACAAGAAAAAGAGAGAGAACTGTTCCAAGCGGAGAGCGTGAAAGACTCTGACGTGGAGCGTAAAAATTCGACGTGGGCTTTGTGGGATGGCACCACCGCCAGAGTTCAAAGCACCGTTCCCTTAGGTTCGCAGTCGCAGATTGTTGCGTACAGTTTGTGCCCGAACCCCCTGTGACGACAGATGGCAGATGGGTTGGGATGGGGTACAGTGTCTTTCTGCGGGTATTCATTAAAAAAGGTAGAATGGTATTATGTATTCACTGACACATTATCTGTTTTGAGCGGATACGCGAATTGTCAAAATATTGTAGATCCTGACATAGTCAAGGTCCAGTTCAACCTGCCACCCGCTTGTGCAGTCTGTTGCCGTCAACAGAACTGATATTGGGGGGAATATTCGTGGCCGAAAATAACGTTTTCTATTGCCTCGAGCGGGAATTTGTCCCTCAAACAGATCCAAATTGACACATTGGCGATCCAAATGAACGAAAATGTCAGTTCATCCCCCCCGAATTTAACGCAGATCTTGTGGCATCATCCACGATATTTTCCCAATCTGATTTTGCTTGGGCGCCTTCTTGCACGAGGCGGGGGGGGTGATGCCACCCAGGGCGCCATGCAACACGACGTTTGCATTGCACATTCCTTGACGACGGCGGCCCTGCTCGCCGTACCACACACATGTATGCAACGTCCGTCACTGCAGCCTCCTTTTGCCATATTGGGTGTCACAAAATCAGCGTCTGACTGCTGAGCCGCCAAAACAAAAATCAACTGCGACAGACCTCCATCGGCTATGGCAGCACCCATCGGCCCTATAAGGATTCCCGCAGAGCTGCTCCAAGGCGCGGGTGCGTGTGTGCGCGCTTTGGTGTGACTTTGTGGCTCCATCAATGGATTTCACCAGCCACCACCACCATCATCACACTGGGCCACCGTGGCCCCGACAGCGTCTCGCCCACAAGCCATTCATCGACTAGTGCGTGTACTATATCGGCACCGATGCTGATGGCTGCCGCAGATCGGACAGGAGCACGAGGCTGTTGTTCGTCGTTTAATAAAAGACGTGGCTTGTCACAGCGGCTCCGAGGGCTCAAGCATCGCACGCACAACTCGCCGTTTGTGAGAGACCACAACTCATGATGCCATCGCCGCCGCCGCTTGATCGCATCTCGACGATTTAGAAGCGTTGTGTGTGTATGGGAAGCTGGATGTTGTCGCTCCTTTTTGCTCGGGGTCTCTGGTCCCATACAAGATGCTGCAAGATCCCACGGGCGGACGCCGCCGGGTGTCGCAAATACCGCTACTGATCAGCGTCTGCGCGTGTGTTGGATGCCGGGCCCACATGAGCCGGCGCGCGGCAATTACCACTGCCCGATTTCTCTCCCCGGTTGTCGTCGTCACCTGAGACTGGAGCGTTAATGCGCCACGGCCGCCGCCACTCGCTGCCTCTGACACTGGCAACGCCACCACCCGCGGCATCCCCTCGCCCAAGCACATTTCGGGCGCTTCGAACGGACGCGTGCGGGTCCAATGGCCTCGGCGCGCGACTTCTCCGTCGAGTCCGCCTCCTTCGCCCCCGGGCGCTCTTCGTCGTCGCACTCGGTCTCTGCGGTCTTGGGCTCGTCCTCTTGTTGGCTCTCATCCTGAGGAGGGGCCTTGAAGGCCCCGAGGCAAGACGGGACGCGTTGCGACTGCATCGCACAGTCGACGTCGATGCCCTGGAGGTGCAACTCGGCGCCGCACTGGACACTGAACACTGGAGCGGGACGTTCCAAGGGGACGTCTCGGAGTCGGATGTGGCGCAGGCGATGCGACTCAGTCGACTACAACTCCCGATGAGGCTGACATCTTCTTCCTCGTCGCGCCCGACCCCGACCCAGGTCCCGACTCCGGCCACCACAACACCAACGCCCCGTCGAATTTCACTTCATGCCGCGATGCCCGTGGGCATCGAGGGTCCGTGGGCCCCGATCCCGTCCCTGGAGCTGCTTGATGAGCTACAGTGCCGTGGCTGGCGGCAGACCGCGCGATGCGACCCCCGGGGGCGGCGCACGCCGGCTCAGGACGGCGACTGCAGCATGCGCCTGCACATCCGCCATTCGGGCTACTGCGAACTCCAGCACCCGCGGACCCTGCGACTCTGGCGGATCTTCCCACTGCGCTGCAACTCGCGCTTTGGCGAACGCAGGATGACGTGCCTCGAGCTCGTCCGCATCGTGCGGTACCAACTCCAGGCCGATGTCTTCGTCCCGACGGTGCCGATCAACGCGAGCATCCAGCGCCTGGCGTTCCTCACGGAGAATGATCTCTTGCCCCCGACGACAATGCCAATTCCAACGCTAGTTTGGACAGAGATCCCTGAGGAGGAAGGGGCTCGTGCTGGAAAGGAGGACGAGAGCGAGGACGATAACGATGCGATCCAAGAGGAACTCACTCAGTCCATCAAGGTCACGACAGCACCACCACCAATCGTGAGCTTTACTCGAGGCATCGTCATTGTGGTCTATGACAAGCTGCTGCTCTCGGCGTTTGCATCGGTCCGCCAGCTTCGATCCACGGGCTGCCAGTTGCCCATCGAGCTCTGGTACAATCGCAACGAGACGGACCCGCGGCACCCGCTCCTGCTGCATCTCGTCCAGCACCACGGCGCTTTCCTCCGCGAGCTTCAAGACCCACGCGCGACCAAGTTTTACTCCAAGATATACGCAGTCGCCTACAGTGCCTTTGATCAAGTCCTCTTGCTGGACGCCGATAACTTTGTCGTGAGGGACCCGACACCGGTGCTCTTTGATAGCGCGATCTTCAATGCCACCGGGGCGATCTTCTGGCCCGACTTTTGGCGACCCGATCGAACGATCTTTAGCGGGATGCAACGGGGAAGTGTCGTCTGGGATGTCTTTGGTGTTCCCTTTGTCGACCAGTTTGAGCAGGAAAGCGGCCAAGTCCTGATCGACCGCCGCCGACACCCCCGGGCCCTGCAGGCGTTGCTTCACTATGCACTCACGGAGCCCCACTATCCGGCGACTCTGGACCTCGTCTGGGGGGACAAGGATCTCTTCCGCTTTGCGTGGATGCGGACGAACAGCTCGTTCCACTTGATCACGCGACCTCCGGGATCCGCGGGACAGCTCCGAGCGGACCGTGACGGTGCCTTCTGCGGCCAGACGATGGTCCAGCACGACCCCAACGGGACAATCCTCTTCCTCCACCGGAACATCGACAAGCTGACGCCCACACGGCATCAGGCAATCTGGACGCACATCCAGCAGTTCCGCCCCGGTCAGGACCTCCGTGCATATGATGTCGCGGGAATTGTCGACAAGATCCTCTTCCCGCAGTTCCGCAAGTGCTATGGCAAGCGCCTGCATCACCATCGACACTACACGACCAGGGCGATTGGCGAGTTTCCCTTTGCGCAGATTGAAAACGAGCTCCTAGCATCCGTTCGGTGGGGGCTGAAGCTGCTGGCGGTGAATGCCACACAAGACCTCAATACAAGACCTGTCTGAAATAGAAGCATTATGCCCCGATGCTCCAACAATCGCGATGGCAACTTGCGTCCGCGTCGAGAAGGGAAACAGCGGGAGGAACGTCCGCAACTGATTCGTGGGCACGAACACTAGCAGGACCGAGGCGAACCAGACGCGCACCCAAAATGCCCAATTAGTGTACGGCTTCTCTTGATGGGCGGAGAGGCATACAATCGATAGCTGTGATGAGCACGAGGCACTGCAGCGCGGTCACCAGTCCGACCAGGACAACGCTGAGCCACGAGCGCGTCCGCTCGTACGCACAAAAGCGTGAGAGCTGCTGGTGAAAGTACTGCCCGTTGAGGTCGACCTGGAGGTACGATACAAAGCCTGGAAGCTCAATGTCACCTGTCATCGTCTGTTTGAGCCCCCATGGCGATGACCAGTAGGGGATTCTACGTGTGACTCTGGTGTGTCACGGTCCCGGGGGATCCCCGAGCGAAGCGCTCCCGCCGTAGGGAAATGACTACCGATGGGCCTGCCATTCTTCATTTGTGTGCTGTCCGCGACTTACTTGTATTCGGGCTCCAGTACCTTCTGAATAGAAGACCTGACTGGAATAGAGGGCCCTTTGGTAACGTGAGTGTAGGTCCCGTAAGAACTCCTTCCCACCCAAATTGCACTTTTGACACCAACCAAAACGACGCAAGATGATGCCGGCGGCGGCGTTCGTGGTCCTGACGAACCGGTCGCTGGTCCGGGGCATCGCCGACTACATCGCCGGTTGGCCCTTTCGCCTCGGGGGCTTCCTCCACGAGCACGCGTTCCAGCCACGGGCGCTCCGCGACGACTGCATCGGCTGGGGCTGCGCGTACTGCGCCGAGACCCACGAGGCCCACGATCGGATCCTGGAGCTCCTCGTGGACCAGACCGCGGACCGTGAAGACGATCACGATTTGACGCTCCTCGAGGACCTCCTGCGCTTTGACGCTCAGACGACAACGACGGGGCGCCCGACGGAGCCCAACGCGCGGCGGCCCCTCCTGGCGCTCTGTGTGGCCATCCACCAAGTCAAACCCCGGATCCTCGAGCTCCTGCTCGTGCGACGCGTGCACGACCACGAGGGGACAAACTGGCGGGTCCTATGGTTCCTCGCGCTGTCTTTCTACGACGGGGCGAACCTCGCGCTGTTGGAGTTTCTCGAACGCCACGAGCCGATCACCGCCGGGGACTTGGATCTCGTGCTCCGACACGTCGGGTCCTCGGCGACGTGGCGTCGCTTGGAACAGGACGTGGGCATCACGGGCAGCATCGCCGCTCGGTTCCTCCCCCACGCCCGCGCCCACGACCTCCGCGTGGATCTCCCGCTGGTCGAGTGGATCCACCGCCAGTCGCCCGGTGGTGGGCACCGCCTGCCGACGTTGTTTCTGGACCGGGCTGTGTTCCAGGGTCACCGCGACGCCGCCGTGTTTCTCTGTTCACATCGAGACGATCCGTGCACGGACATTGCGCTCTCGGTTGCTCTGCAGCGATTGGACTTTGATCTCGTCGAGCTCTTGATCCCTCGGGTCGATGACCGTTCCAAGGACGCGGTATAATAATTGACGAGGCCGTCCGCTACCGAGATCTCACGATGCTCCGGGCCTTCCACAACGCCGGACACGACATCGACTGGGGAATGTGCGCATACAACGCAGCACGTCGTGGCTTCCTCGATGTCCTCGAGTTTTTCCTCAGCCATCACCCCACGGGGGAATATACGGATGCCATCGACGGCGCCGTTCGCAATGGGCAGTTGGATATTCTCCGCGTTCTGCTGCGCAAGCCAGACCAAAATGCTCCATGGAGGGTCTTGAGATGGCAATTCGCAATAATCACATGGCGTGTGCCCGGCTACTCATCGAGAATCGCGACGATCTGAGGACACCACAAGTGATGGATCTCTGTGCGCAGCTTAATTGTCTTGAGCTCGTTCAGTATCTGCATTCCCACGGAGTCGGTTGCACCACGGGAGCCATGGATCGCACTTCTCGCATGGACGTTCTCATGTATCTTCATGAGAATCGCAACGAAGGCTGCAGTCCAGCGGACAGGGATGATGCCTTTGAGCGAGGCGACAATGACAAGTTGGGATTTGTATCAACACTATCGAGATCTGTGCCCCATGGATCGATTCATCGGCCCCGAACGAGCCCACGCGACTGCCATCTCGGCAATTGAAGAACAAAAACTGACCGTCCTCCGGTTCATGATCAATCACTTGAATCTCAGCGCCGTGATGGAGCAGGCGTTTAATCAGGTTTCACAAACGTGTAGCATCAGCTGGATATTTTCGCTCTTCATCGACTTTTCCCACGGCTGATCCGACTGAATACGGTCAAAGCCGATTGCGACCGACTGATTGGGCCATTTCTCGAGAAAGCGTCTGCCGAGGTCATGCTCAAGGTGGCAATATCCCAAGAACAGCATCCGTCGCTTGGGGAAATCGAGCGCACCATTGGTGATGAAGTCGTGACGGGACTAAGGCGGCTTCAATTCATGATCAGCCTTTGCTGCGACGGCTCGAGAGACGAGATCATCGCGTATGCCTCCGAGGCCTGGTGCTCTATCTCGAAAAGTGGACACCACCGGAGGGCGCGTTTGAGATCCTGATCGATCCGGTTTTTCAATTGTCAGTGCCACCGGATCGATATTTGTCAGTGGATGCTCTCAAGGTGTCCCGCTTCAGCAGCGAAGCATACAAGACCCGGGCCGAGGCCATCGTCAGTCAAGGTGATCTCAAGACCCTTGAGCAACTCGCACGGTGGACACATGATCCCGCATGGTCGTGGTATTTTGAAGAAAGCAGAGAGGTGGCCATTCGGCATGGCCATCTTGAATGCCTCCAGTGGCTCTTAGAGAACGTCCCCAGGTCATGTGAACCGGACCTTTTGCAGTCTGCGTTCGTGGAGGACCAACGCGAGATCGCTGAGTGGCTGTTGGAGCACCATCCTGAGGCTTGTGAGACCATCTCTGGGTTCCACTTCGGCAGCCACGCATTCATGTTCACAAAGGATCTGTACGAGAAGATGCGGAAGGTCCCAGCGCTGAGATCGAGCCTTGTGGTCAGTGAGTTACTGGAAATCTTAGCACAAAGCGGAAACCCAGTTGCTCTTCGAGCGTTGATATCCACTGAAAACCCACCTCGAGAGGATCTCTCCAGGCTGTACGTTGTCGCTGTCGAATATGGGCATCTCCAGATCGCGGAATGCTTGCAAGAACTCGGCGTCCCGTGCGATCCAAAAAGATGGTGGAAACAGCGTGGAAACAGCAAAATCCGCAGGATTCCTTTTCCCGTTGAATGTAGGATGCGACTACAAGACTCGGTCACATTGGATTGACCCGTTTTTACGTGGGCACATGGGGCGGAGGTATGCAAACCATGGATTATTCGAGACTGCAAGAAGGTATTCGGGCTGTAACCGCGAGGAAGAGTGGATCTGAGGCAGGAAAGCGCTGATATAGTGGTATTGGGGATGATTCGCGAGAATCGCTGCATTTTTCTGATCATGGTTTGGTTAGTCCGGATTCTCAGTTGTTGCTTAAGTGCGAAGTTGCGCATCCTCGGCACATACTGTAGTTTGATCCGAGCCGAAGATGTGCGATCAATGAGATGAGGCGGACATAAAATTGCTATTCAAGCGGGACTTTGTTTGCCTAGTGGCCCGCGAGATTGTCGTTTCTTCATGCATTCTGATCATTTTTTAGCCACCCAAGCTTCATCGAGAAATCGACGACTGATACGTAGCAAGTGAAAGACCAGCAGGCCAGCATTCGCTCATCAGAGTCGTATCGTATCAGCGAGACGTCAGCAGCGTACTCACCAACGTGTTCAAGCGTTAATTGAACAATACAGATCGACGAATTTCCATTGCGTACGCAGGAAAAAACACTAGTTGGCGAAATCCCGACAGACACAGGCGGTAAAGGAGAACGAGTCCTATCAGCACAAACGAAACAAACTCGAGAGCGGAGTCGGTGAAGCCGTTGCCGATCATTCTCGCCATTGGATCGCCGTCAATGTCGTTAGTCTGCGCATACAAGGCCCAGTTGGAGAGGTAAATGTACACACCTACTTAAATGACCGCAGAACACAATCCAAGAGCGTGAGTGTAGCGACCGAGCGCGTTGGCGCGAGCTCACTGAGGCCATGACGTACTGCAGATGACCGGGATCACAGCCTCGGTGTACTCGATGAGCATGAGGAATTCCGTGACCAAGAGGATTCGTTGGGTGAGGGTGACCAGTTGTGCTTGCTCCGAGGGATCAAGCGCACCGCAGACCAATTGCATGCGATCGATAGTCGAATCGCCTCGGTTTCTGCTGGACGACTTGAGCGGGTGGTGTGACTGTGGACATGGTGGAAATGGATATGACTTTCGCAGCTGACCAAGGCGGTGCCAGTTGCCGGTGTTGCGAGAAGTTGCGTAAATGGCACCGGGATCCGTGCGCGCGGGCACGAGGCACGGCAACGCGCGCGGTCGCCCGCGACCACGACGATGGCGATAAGAGCGATGGACGCATCCGCTCATATGCGTCAAAAGCGCGCGAGACGCGCGTGGCGCGAGTACTGCTCCGCTTTTTCGGGCGGAGCTGGAGCCTTCATGACGACCAAAGGGCCAGTACAGGCGGACTGCTTGCTGGTGTCTCACGTCTTGCCATTCGGTCTTTTCATTCTTCGCGGGGAGATGACGGGGGGCGCGCGAACGACAACTGAAGCAATGGTCAATGGACCGAGTCGAGTGACCAGCCACAAGGCCAACGCTCACTATCATGGACAAAAAAGGGCCTATTTGGCTCCCTAATGTGGACCTCTGATTGGTCGGACGAAAGTTGTAACAGTTTTCGGATTGGTCCAAAATGGATCCTGCGTGTCCCCCGTGCTCCCCTAAAGGTTCACACACACACATGTTCCAAGAAGGAAGTCGCATGGGATTCTCTTGACAGCGAGCGAGAACCGAGACGTCATTGGCACCGGAAGCGATGGTGTCGAGGGCGTCAACACGCGGGCGACATGACCAAGTTGAGCGCGCGACTCAGTACCAAGTGCACCCAACAAGGACGACAGACAACCCAAGGGGGGGCCTATGTACTTACCTTTTTCACTGTGTCCATGCAGATTTTGGTTGCCTTTTTGGTTGTGGTCGATCAAGTCAACTCTTGACGCGACTGTCGAGATGCTGGCGCCTTGAAGACGTCAAGGACGTCTGAGTGTGACGAGAAGGGGGGGGCAGTGTCTAATGGACGAGCACATGCTCCATTCCACCGATTTACACTCACCCAGACGCACAACCAATATTGTGCTTGTCGTATCCAACAAGCTCGTCCGGTGGTACGTCCATTGGTGGCTGGGGCGGGGTCCGTCGCGGATTAGCGAGCGGTCTTCCCATCCTCGTCGGAAGGGTCTTCACTTCCTTTTGGCATCATTCGATGGCACCATCGGAAACAAAACGTCGGCCGCGGTCATAATAACAACCAGCGTCGAATAAGCCGCCCCCGGCTCGACGTCCATCGCATCGGCCTCTGTGGGTTGCCGATTCCCCCCCCCACTGAAAAATCCGAAAACGTGTTGACTGTCGTCACGGGTGTGCACTCAAGGCTTGAGTCAAGGGCAACCGGAACCTCGTCACGCCCCGATGCGGGGTAGTTTCGGCGTGCCCCCTCGCACTTCTTTCTTTCTCTCTCTCACACACACACTCGCGCGCCCGCCCACGCGCTCGTGAATCGCGAGGGGCAGTTACCGGGGCACCTGGCAACACAGATATCGTCGCACTTTGCCAAGCACGTTGGGTCATAGCAGCGGTGCGAGGGGGCGCGCGACCTCTCGCCCCGTTGGCATCCTCGCGACGGTCGTTACCCACACCCGATCCAACGTGGCGTCGTCGTGAACCAACGCGAAGCCGCCACTTTTCGATTGGCCTTGGAGACAACGCAAGCACTTGGAATGGACCCATCGCCCACCGCGCCGCTCCAGTGGAGGCAGCCGTCACTGGACGCCGACTTGCACGGGACCGACGAGATCCGACCCTTCTCGCACGCAGAGACCGACGTCGAGACCGACGCGACCAAACGACTCCCAAGCCGGCACCTGAGCACGTGGGGAGGCCTCCAGCGACTCGGCGTCCGCTCGGTCGGGCGACTGCAGGTCTTCATGGCCACGATCATGGTGCTCCTGCAGCTTCTCTGGTCCCTGAGCGTGCCGATCAAGAACGCCACGTTCATCCCGTGGCCGACGGTCTTTGAGGACACGACCTCGGTCCAGGTCGACACCAAGGGGTACCCCGGGATGCCCCCTACGGACGCTGATATCGTGC
>JAADYI010000396.1:0-18829 GCA_023338185.1 Lagenidium sp. CBS 127285
CCCCCCCCCCCTTCGTCATGAGATTCATTTGGGCATTGTTTGTGTGAGTGCTTCCAATGGTCTTTGAATTCTACTACTACTTCTTCTCCGGGTCCGAGATGCCCGAGGCCACGACCGACACACGGAGCTTGCCCTTGAGGGACTCGTCAAACGTCGAGCCAAAGATGATGTTCGCATGGGGATCCTCGAGCTCCTCGGTGACCCGGGCCGCGGCCTCGTCGACCTCAAAGAGCGTGAGGTCCGAGCCCCCGGTGATGTTGACGAGCATCCCCTTGGCGTCCTTGATGGTGATGTTCCCGAGAAGCGGGTTCGCGAGGGCCGCCTCGGCCGCTTCCAGTGCCCTGTTTCACGATCGTAGTACACACAACAGAGCCCCTCCTCAGGCGCCGGTCTCTCACATCGCATCGCAACACCAACAGCAAGCACGCACCGATTCTCCCCCTCGGCCTCGCCGCTGCCCATCATGGCATTGCCCATGCCCGACATCACCGACTGCACGTCGGCAAAGTCCAAGTTGATCAGCCCGGGCATGACCATGAGGTCCGAGATGTTCTTGACGCCATCGAGGAGCACGTCATCGGCCATCCGGAACGCGTCCATGAGCGACGTCCGCTCGTTCGACATGTTGAAGAGGTTCTGGTTCGGGATCACGATCATCGTGTCGACGCTCTGTCGGAGCTCGGTGAGCCCGTGGTCCGCGAGCTTGGAGCGATTCTGGCCCTCGAACCGAAAGGGCTTGGTCACGACCGCGACCGTCAGGATCCCCGCGTCCATGGCCGCCTGGGCGATGACCGGGGCCGCGCCGGTGCCGGTCCCGCCGCCCATCCCGGCGGTCACAAACATCTATGCATCACCACACCACCACCACAACGAGGCCATCAGCGAGCGGCCCCTGCACGATGGGGGCACAGGGCCTCGAGCGCGATGCCGTACCATGTTGGCGCCATGGACCCGCTCCATGATCTCCTCGATCGCGGCCTCCGCGGCCTCGCGCCCGACGTCCGGGTTGGCCCCGCAGCCGAGCCCGCCCGTGAGCTCGGGGCCCATCTGCACGCGGTTCTCGGTCAAGGTCGTCCGGAGGTGCTGGGCATCCGTGTTGCAGACCAAGAACTCGACGCCCTGGAGCCCGCGGGCGATCATGTTGTTGACTACGTGGGCGGACAAACAGCGATCGCGCCCGTCAGCATGACCGTCGAATCGTCACCTCGGGGCGCGCGTGTCGACCGTACCGGCGTTGCCTCCGGCGCCCCCGACGCCCACGACGACGATCTTGGGGGCGAACGACGACAGGTCCTTGGCGTCGTACTGATGCGGGAGCCACAGCGGCTGCGTCGAGGACACCGCCGGGGGCGTCAATGGTGTCGTCGATGCCTTGGACGTTGTCTCGGCGATGGGGCTGGTGGCGACCTCGGACTCCGCCGCCACGGGCTCGGCGACCGCCTCCGCTGCCGCGGACTTGGCGTCCTGCTTCTGGGACTTCTTGAGGCCCTGCAGTATGCGCTTTTGTCAACCGCACGGTCGCCACTCGTGAGGTCTCAGGCCCCACGCTGTCGTACCATTCGCAGTGCGGCAGTGGCGGCGTCCGTGGCCTCCGTGGACAGCGCCGCGGCCCGGGACCACGCGGGACACGCCGCGCGCATCGGCGAGGGGATCGCATGGGCGCCACGGGTGGCGGCGGCCGCATGACGACGAACGTGCTGAAGCAGCAGAGCCATGACGATGATTCCGAGTTTCGTCGTGTGGTGGATCCACCACAAGACCACCAAGTGAAGACGCAGATGCAGACCAGTAGTGACATTTAGCATTTGGATAAAATATAGGCACTCAAAGGAGGTCGACTAAAAGGGCACTGTGTCGGGGGTATGTCACTACCTGGATACGATGAGTGAACCGACCATGCCTGTTGTGATCGTTTTAGTCATGCGAGCAGGTGCTGTTGTTGTTGCTGCTTTTGTTGTTGCCGGAGCTCGTCGATGTTGGCCTTCATGTAGAGCGCGATCTCGGATTCGTTCAGGTCGAGCTGGACTCCGTACGTGGCCAGCGCAAACGTCGAGAACGCGTCGGCGTCGGTGCTGAGGAGCCGCCCAGTCTCGGACCAGATAATCACATCGCAGATCACCAGGTTCGCGGACGTCGGGAGGCGGAAGCTGCCATCCCAGCAATGAATCACAGTATTATGATCAACCGCGGGGTCCCCCCTCCTCCTCCAGCCGCCAAGCCAAACGCACCCGTAGATCCGCCCGAGGTCGGCGGCCTGGGCCGCCCACTTGTCCTGACGATACGCGGTCTTGGTCACCGAGAAGTCCGGTAAGGACACGCTCAAGATATCTGCGCGCGTGCGCTCGTCAGTCACGAGAAGATGTTGGCAGTGGCAGGTGTGCTATCGTGAGCACGTGAGGCAATCTCTTCCGTGACGCACCGAGGAGCCGTTCGCAGATGACATACTCTTCGCTGTTGACACGACCGGCGAGGTGGTAGTGGACCATGCTGGGCGTCCTCGGAATTGCGTTTGCGACGAGTCTTTCGCCCAGAGACGCGCCTCCAAAATGCCCCGTCACGACAAAACGCAGTCACCAGACGACGAAGGCAAGTCCCAGATGTGTGTGTTTATTATGGCCTTCCATTTGTGTCGTCGAGTTTATCTCTGTCCAATCTTACAATGAGTTTTTAGTTGTCGAAGGTGGCGGCGGAGAATGAGCGTACGGGACATCACTGCGTCGTGCGCTGGGCGCGGAGCTTGCCCTCGACCCCCACGCGCTTGATCTTCTGGGACTCGGTCTTGTTCAGGCCCCGGAACTTTTGCTTGTCATTGTGGGACATTCGCGTGCGATCGCGGCAGCCCTGGCCCCCCTCCCAGTGCCGTGTGCGGACGGTCTTGCGCCCGACCTCGTTCCCGCACGAACACTCCTTGTTGGAGCTGGACTGCTCCTTGGAGCACAGCCCACAGATCATCTTGCTCGCGATCTTGCCCGTGTTGGCCTCGGGGCAGTCACTTGAGTCATGGCACACGTCACATGGGAAGGCCTTGCCGCAGCATTGAAAACGAAACCATCGGAACGAATTCTTGTAATGATCGCACGCTCCCTTTCGAGGCAGCGGTTGACCGAGAACGAGCGTCTCCGTGGGGCGACGACTCTTGGGCTTTGTCAGATTCGCCGCCTGGGTCCTTGGGCTGGAACCGCCGGATGGCCCCTTCGAGTCGGAAGTCGTGGCGTCTGTGATCGTGTAGCGCTTGAGCATAATCGCCAGCTTTGTGTGGCATGAGAAGCACGCCTTCTCGAACCGACGACCAGGAACGACGCCCTCAAGGAGCGCCTCGGTCCCACATTCCAAGCAGCTCGCGATGACATCACTGGGAAGAACATCCACGACATCGCAGTTGTCGGTGTCGACGTACGCCAACACGTTGCTCTGCGCGTGGGTGAAGACGGGTCGAAGCGAGGCCACGTGCAATGTGCTACATCTCGGGCACCATTTTTGCAAGCGTGCATCGTTGAGTGCCAACTTAGCATCGAACTTGAGAGGGCAGTTGGCGCATTGAACCTGACAAACAAGGCGATGAGGGATCACAGTGCCAACTTGGTAGAGGAAGAGATCCTCCAGCCGAATCTGGACGCCCCGCTGCTCCGGCTCCGTCTCGATGGACACTCGCTCCGCCTCCGGGATGATCTTCGCATTGGGAGGCGAAGTCTCCATGAAATTGACGCTGTCCTCATCACAGAGGCACGCAGTCTCCTCCTTGGCCGCCAAGTTGGGACTCCGAGGGGATGTTGGTGGGGCCGGACGGGGTGTTTGAATAGCTGGGGTCTGCTCGTTTTTGATACACTGCGAGACGTACTTGAACCGGTCAATGCAATCGTTGAGCGTCTTTGCTGGAACTTCCCCTGCAATGCTGAGCCATCGCTCCTTCTTCTCCATCGTCGCTGGGTACTTCATCAGGGCTTGGTCCAGAGCGCGTTGTTCCTCTGCTGTCCAATCCTCAACGCGTGGGATCTTTTTCATTTCAACCACTGCAACTATAGGAGACTGAAGGGTATTTGCTTGGGTGGCTCCTTCACGTTGCGCATTCGACGGCGCTTGTTCCCCAATGACTGCAACCACAAATCCCTTGGATGATTTTACATTTGTTGCATCCTCGCTTGACTTCGTCGACTTGGAGCTATGGGAAAACTTGCATGTCTCTCCCTCGCGGCATTTCCCTTTGGCAAAATACTTGCAAGGACGCTTCCTAGATGGCCGCTTCTTACCATTTGAAGTGGTGGTGGCCATGGCTGGCACTGCATCTGCGTCTGGAGCTTGATCACCTGTCGACTCGACCACGGCACTGTCATTCTCGTTCATCGGCTTCTTCTCTTTGTCCTTTTTGTTGCTCTTCTTCTTCTTGTTGTCCTTCGTGATCTCTTCGCGAGCCGTGGATTCTGTTATGGGGATGTGATCGTCCTCGACCATGCCACGTGACTCATCAACGGGAGTTGCGCGACGCTCACTTGAGGTCTTTACGGATTTTCGTGCAGGGTCATGGGCAAACTTGCACTTGGCACCGCTGTTGCACTTGCCGCGCGCAAAGAAACGGCACAATCGGCGGGGCCGCGAGTCCGCCGGGTCCTCTTCGCCGGATAGAGTTGGTGCCGGAGGAGACAGCGCCTGCGAAGGCCCAGACGGTGATGTCTCCGCTGGTGCAGGTTGGGTGTTTTCCGCTTCATTTTCGGCCTCCTGGAGCAGGCGAAGGAGGTTGTTGTCCAGCCACGTGAGGAGCTTCCTCAGCCCGTAAACGCCTCGGAGCTCCGAGGCCCGGGCGGCCGTCGCCCGGGTCACTGTGCGATACTGTCCCTTGCTCATCCGCAGCCGCCAGGCCCCAAGATCCAGGCGCGCGGGCTTCTGCGGGTACGTGGCCGGAAGGACGATGAGCAGCTCGGACTCGCCTTTGAACTCCGTGGGAAGGTCCGGGTCCGACGGCGAGAAGAAGCAGCGGAGCGTCATCGTTGGTCTCGAGGCCGCTGCTGCTTCCTTGTCGCCGGTCGACGCGGCCGCCGGCGGGAGCACCGAGCCATGATACCGCCGGAGGACGCCCAGGAGCTCCTGTCGGAGCTGGGCGTTGGCCACGTCGCCGAGCTGCAGCTGCCAGTCCGAGGTCGCCGCCATCGAGGAGGTTGTCGCCTTCAATACTGGTCGTCGATCTTGTTGGTGTTGTCTTTGGCAAAGCTCGAAATGAAATGGCCGCTCGATGATTCAAGTCACATGCAACGGAGCAGGATATTGACTATTTCAGTATGCTACAGCACGCCACCAACACTCCCCTTCATCGAACATTCCTTGCGGGTTTCGAAAGGTTTCACAGCCATTTGAAACTTACATTGAAATTTACTTACGTAACTTACTAGCAGCCCCCCATCGCAGGCTAATATCGTCTTGGCTAGTCATCCAAGGACTAAATACTAGCCAACTTAGCACCTTGTCAATCCATCATAATCGTGTTCGTTGGCAGCATTCGAACGGTGCAGCGACGAACGTGCAAGTCGGCAGTGCGCAGGTAGAATGTGGACGCTGCGCCTCCGTGGACCCAAGGGCAAGGCCGCCACGGTGCAGATCGATCCATCGTCGACGCTCTCGGCGTTTTGCGGTGCGTGCGGCCCCGTGAGGCGCTGCTCATGGTGGGGCACCCCAATGCTCACATCGACCTTCGTTTTCTATCGAACCCAGAACTCGCGGCCGAGAAACTCGCGCTCCGCAGCAAGAAGAACCTCACGCGTACGTCCGTAAAACTGCCGAGGCACCTGGTGCATGGGTCTCATCCGTTTGTCTCCGTTGGCGACAAAACAGTCCGCGCGGGCTTTCCCCCAAAGGCACTCACCTATGCCCCCGCAGATGCGGTCCAGAGTCATTTGACCAACAACGACACGGTCGTCGTCGACTGCACGACCCCGGGCATTGCCACGGCGGCAGCAAAGGCAGAGGCCGCCTCCGCGGCATCAGCGAATCGCGCGGCGGCGAAGAACGCTCGCGCTGCGGCGGCGGCGAGTCGCAAGGCCACGAAGGCCCCCGCGACGGGCGTGCACTCACTCAGTAGTGGCGGGGCCAAGGCCGCCAACAAGCGCAAGCGGGAGCGTGGTGAGGGCGTGCGACTCGGGAGCACGCTCGAGGAAGAGCAGGGCGGGGGCGATGAGGGTGGGACCCTGGAGACCCCCGCAGCGGCAGAGGCGGCGGCGGCAACGGGCAAGTACCGCCGGACCAAGGCCCTGCAGCTCACGTCCAAGGAGGACATTGCCGTGCAGCTCGTGCAGGCAGTCAGCGCCGGGGGCGCCCAAGACCGCGCGGGAAAGTTTTTCCGTGCAGCCACGCGTTCCGCTGTTGACCACCAGTACCAGATCACCCTCGCCACGGCGCGTTTGAATGCCGCTCTGGGTCGGAAATTCGAGACCCAGGAGCTCAAGACCGCCCAGCGCCTTGGGGATGAGGACGGGCAGGCCGTGGAGATGCGCGTTCGTTTCAAGGAGGGCGTGCGCAAGTGGAAGGAGGAGACCGTCGCGTTGTTGCAGCCACTGGAGCTCCGTGCCATCGTCAAATACGTGCTCATCTCGAATGGGGAGACTGGCCGGGAGATGCTCAAACCCTTCAACATGGCACAATGCTCGCCACGGTGTGTTGTGTCGATTGCAGTGATGATTGGAGAACAGTGCTGACGTCGTTTTTGTGCTTGTGTGTAGTGTGTTTTGGAGCATTGCGCGTTTGTACAATGGCGACGTCGCGGCGGGTCTGGCCGATCTCGTTCCGGACGAGGATTGGTCGTACCTCGACATCCGCACGCGACAGCAGTCGCAGAAAGCCATGGAAGCGCAGGTACGAGGTTTATCGTCGCTCGCGGAGGAGGTGGGCCCTCATCGATCACCGTGAGTAGGCGAACGAAGAGATGTATCGTCAGTGGAAGCGCGGTGGCGTCGAGCCCAGTGTCACCCCGGCTCGCAAGACGCGAGGGAGGGCGTCTTCGCCAGCATCACGGCAAGCGATTGCCAACGATGTCATCGAAATTGAGTCGGACGACGATAACCAGACCGTGGAATCCAAGCCATCAGCTCCTGTTCGTCCTGTGACCTTCGCCCACGGCGCTGAGCGGCGAGCTCTCAGGGAGGCAATGGCTCGAGCGGCACAGACCCGCGTTGAGGTTCACTCTCGTGCTGCCGATGTCGTTGCGGCTATGAATGCCAAGCCAGGTCGTGGCGTTGGAACGGAACAGCGCTCAGGAGCGGTTACAGTGGCGGACGAAGACGACGAGGACGTCGAAGCAACCACGACCGTGTACTGCGATGACTGCAATAAGGCCCGCATCCTGTCGTTGGATGAGGCCGAGACTGCTGGAGCCAATGCCGATGGCAAGTGGAGTTGCAACAGACTGGCAGCGGTCGGACGTGAGGGTGGTTGTGGGGCAGTGGATGACGAAGTCGAGCAGATCGTCGGGACCAAGCTGGCGAATCTCCTTCAGAAGGCCCACGTTCACACACGAAAAGATCTTGCCAACTCATCCGCTCCGCTTGTGCTCAGGTCGTTGGTGCCCCCGCTTGATCCAGCATACGCCAGTACCAAGGCGAAACTCGAAGCTGTCATTGAAGAGGCCCGACTCGACGAGGTCAATGACGCAATGTTGGAGATTGTTGGGGACGCTGATCTCGTTGGACTGCTGGAACTCGAGAAACTCGGTACGCCCGCGGATCTTGTCGATACTCCCCCAGATTTGATCCTTGCAGCGTTGGAGCGTTATGACGATTCCGGTGGTCACCATCACGACCTTGCCGACATTGAGCGGTGGCAAGGGACTGCGAAAGCGTACCTCGAGCGCCAGCCCTGGATGGGCGAATGGCGCACGCTTTGAAACTACGAAAAGGGGGATCAAAATCTACCGTGTATTTTGTCGTGTCGCAATAGTTTTTCAAGTGTCAGTTCCTTCCTTTGGTCACTTCGCCAAGCGCCAGTGGCGCGCATCATTCGTTTTCAGGTTGTTTTGCGACGAGCAGACATTATGCAACCTGCCTCTCCACATGGGAACTCGGTGTTCCTCTAATCAATCTTGATCGAGGCATAGATCTTCCGCGTGAACCAAAGGCACGCAAAGTAGCCGATGGTCCCCGTCAAGAAGAAGAAGGTGACCGAGATCATCGCCATGTAGCCAAAGTAGAGCAACCCAGAGACGAACGCCGTGATGTTGAGCTTGGTGAAGAAGTACAGGAACGAATACAGGAAGAGGTAGATCGCCGCCGAGCCGGACGTCAAGAACGAGCGCCACCACCAGCGGTAGTCCTCAGCGCACAGCTGGAAGTAGCACATCACAATCGTCACCTCCGCGCACGTTGCGACCAGGATCAGCAGCACGATGAACAGGAAGCCAAAGACATAGTAGATCTGGTGGAGCCATAACGCCGACATGATGAAGAAGAGCTCAATGAAGACCGCGCCAAATGGCAAGATGCCGCCCACGAGGATGCTGAACGGCGACGAGAGGTACCACACCTGGTCGGGAATCTGGCGGGCAATCTGGTTCGTCCGGACCGGGTGCTCAATCTGCGGTGCGCGGAAGCCAAAGTAGCTGCCGAGGAAGACCAGGGGCACCGAGATCCCAAACCACAGCACGAGGAGCGCAAAGAGCGTGCCAAACGGCACAGCCTGTGACGATGCCTTGCCCCAGAGGAAGAGGTTCAGGAAGAAGAACACTCCAAAGAGCATCCCCGGGTACAGCACGGCGGTCAACACCGTATTGTACTTCCAGTCCTTGCCGTTGAACATCTTGTACGTGCGCGACGAATAGTAACCGGCAAAGCTCCCCATGAAGACAAAGAGCAAGAGCAACGTCGTGAGGAGTGACCCACGGTTGGCCGGCGAGAGCAGCCCCAACAACGCGATCACCATGGTCGTCGCGCTCATGCAACAGACCTGCACGCCCGTGCCGACCACGACCGAGAAGAGCAGGGGCGAAAACTGCGGCGGGCGGAAGACGTCACCGTGGACGAGCTTCCAGCCGCTCTCCTCCTGGGCCTCCTCGGTCGTCTGGACCTCATTGTAGCGGGCAATGTCGCGGTGGAGCGTGCGGAGCATGATCATGGCGATCATGCCCGTGAGGAAGAGGACAATCATGAGCGAGTTGATGATCGAGAACCAGTGGATCTGGTCGTTCGAGCTCTTGGAGCTGATGATCCGGTCCCAGCGCTCCTCCCACAAAATGTCCGAGGGCTGAAACTGCACGTCGTATGTGTAGAGCACAGTCGTGGGCTTGGCGGGGTCGAGGTACTGGTAGTTCTTCTGGGCCACCTCCTCAATGTTGACAAACTTGCCGCACGTCTCCGACTCGAGTTCCTGACCGGCAACGGGCTCGTTCTGGTACTTGTGCTGGATGCTCGTGGGGACGACCTCGAAGCCAACGATCCGGGATCGGGGCTTGCCCTCCTCGGCGTACGGGTCGGCGTTCGTGAAGATGATGATCCGCACGTGGTTGTAGAGCAGGTAGCGCCCGGCGTCGTCAATCTCGCCGACGGGGAAGCCCCGCTTGAAGCTCCCGGCCTGCTGGTCAATGGGGTCCCGGTAGAGCACGGGGAGGTTGTCGACGATCCACTGGACATAGTACTCGTCGCGGATCATGTCGATGAACTTGGCCGTGTCCTTGGGCTCGTAGGTCATGGGCTTGCAGAGGACCTGGCAGCGCGAGCTCTGGCCCATCTGCAGCACGTAGAGCGAGTCCATGATCGCATCGCCGCTCATAATCTCGCCGAGGTTCTCGCTCTCCTCGTTCAGGGCCGTCGGGCGGCAGAATGGGAGGTAGTAGTACTCATACGGGACGAGCGTCTTGGTCGAGGTGATCTTGTTGACATTGAGGCGGATCGTCTCGCCCTCGGCCCACGACTCGGGGGCCACCCCGGGGACGTAAAACGCCGCGTCCACGGGGACCGCGGGGGACCACGGCCCGACCACGGCCGCAGCGGCCACCGCGGCCACGGCCAGAGCGGACGCACGCCAAGACCGCATCCCGTCCACAAGCCCAATTCCAACCTCTGTGTGCGCGCGTGTGTGCGTGTGTGTGTCTCGACCCCTGCCGCGTGGTCGCGTTTGGGTCCACAGTCCACACTTGGATGGGGGAGATGCTGGTGATGTGGCCGACTCGAGTCAGTCAGGAACACAAAACCCCCCTCGCCTGAGGTGTTTTTTTTCGGGACCACTGTTGGAAACAGCAGTGGGGGGGAACCACAGACCCTGCAAACGAGCATACATGCAACATCGATCCTCTAATAACACATCAGCCATCAGCATGCGTTATGAGGGGATCGTGTAACACAGGAACCGTGGTAAAGGGTAAGATAAGAGGATGGGAGGGGTGAGCACCAAAGGCGCCATCATCATCATCACCATCATCGCGCGCCCCCCGTCACCTGCCTCGGGCATCGGACGATCCTCGCGCCCTGGGCCCCGTGACGAATCCAACGCGCCACGGCACACACACGCACTCCCCCACCCGCGCCCCCGTCACCCCTCGAACGCCCGCGCACGCGTTCGCTTTTGTGGCGTCCGTCGGTCATTGGCGGCGCACCCACACCCGGACGGTCTCAACTGTCGAGCGGCGGGTGACTTGAAGCGACCATCTCGATCCCCCTTCTGGCCGTTGGGCTGCACACGGAACCAAGTCCTCGTTGTCTAACGGAGCCATGGAGGCCACGGTGGTCACCGAGGCCCTCGAGCAGCTTTACAACCCCCTGAGCTCCCCGCGGGTCCGGCGGCGGGCCGACTCGCTGCTCCAGCGGTTCCAGCGCTCGCCCGAGGCCGCGCACAC
Organism: Lagenidium sp. CBS 127285; assembly: GCA_023338185.1. Classification (NCBI taxonomy): domain Eukaryota; phylum Oomycota; class Peronosporomycetes; order Pythiales; family Pythiaceae; genus Lagenidium; species Lagenidium sp. CBS 127285. Next base: position 10,805 of record JAADYI010000396.1, read on the forward strand.
GGCGCTCCGGGTGCTCCAGGCGCCGATTCCCCCCGTCGCGGAGCACGGGAGCGTCAACCTCACGCGGCTGCGGGCCGAGCGGGCCTTTGCCGCCTCGACGCTCTATTTCACCGTCGCCTCGTACGTCCGCAAATACAAACTCGACGACGCCGCGCACTGGACCCCGGAGGAGCAGGCGATGCACGAGGCGGTGACCAAGGAGTTTGGCATGCTCTGCCAGCAGGTCTGGGACGTCCTCACGGGCCCGAACGCCCCGCTCGAGGAGTTTCACGTGCAGACCAACCTCGCCCTCACCGTCGCCGTCATCCTCCTCCGCTTCCACGAGCAGCACAGCCCATCGACGTTCGTCTCGGCCGTCGAGTGGCTCGTCCAGAACCAGCAGTGCCCGATCGCCGAGGGCCTTGCGTCGAATGTCACCAACTTTGCCATCCTCCTCACGCTCAAGGTGATTCCCGAAGAAGTCGAGAATCGCCGGGTCAAATTTTCCAAAATGAAGCGCGTGGAATGCGAGGCCATGGTCCAGATGAACTCCCCCCACGTCGTGCAGAACGTTCTCCCGTCCATTGCCGCATCGATCGATGCCGACGAGAACCAGTCCAGACTCCGTGGGCTCCTGCTGCAGTGCTTTTCGAGTTGGGTCGAGTATGGAAACGTTCCGTCCAATCTGATGCTCGAATCCGGGCTCCTCTCGCGGGCATTCCGGGAGACACGGGATCCGAATTTTTCAGAGCGGGCATTTCTCGTGATTCGAGAGGTCGTCAGATCCTGCCGGAGCGAGGCGCACGTGCCGCTAATGATATTCGTCATGAATGAGTTTGTCACGCTCGGTAAGGGCATTCGGGAGAATCTGGAGGTCGCCCCCGAAAAGGTCACATTTTGTCTCAAGAACTGCGCAACGGCGATCAGTGAATGTGGCCAAGCTTTTATCATGCACTTTGTGGATTACACGCTGGACTCGGCGAGCAACTCGTTAGTGTTTGAGTTTCTGGAGACGATTTTGGCTTTTACATCGCTCAGTGATATCGAGACATCGAACGAAACGATGGATTTTTGGATTGATTTTCGGGCGTACATCTCGGGCAAGCACGAAGAGCGGATGCGCGAATTTGAGGTGTTCATCTCCAGGCTGCTCAATATCCTCGTGGAACGGACCCAGTTTCCGGACAATTACGAAAGCTTCTCAGCTGGTGCCAAGGATCAGTTTGGCGTTTACCGGAACGACGTGCGGGCGGTGTTTCGGTCACTTGCGACGGTTAGCACAGCGAGTGAGGATCGATTCATTGTGGATGCGATCTATGCAATTTTTCACCAATACGAGCTTGTCGACGCTGGACAAGCAGATCCATTGGTAAGTACTCGTACAGGATAATTCCGGGCTATCTGACTAATTTTTACTGCTGTGGCATGGCAGTGGTGGCGGAGAACTGAGGTTTTTGTGCACGCTTTGAGCGCGCTGTCGAAGTCTCTTCGCCAGGATGACACGTCGTTGGTCCCCCGACTTTTTGGTTATTTATCTCGTGAAGAGCCGTCACATCGCGCGCTCGCGAGGACGACAACAATTTTTCTTGGCGTTGCAAGCCACTGGTTTGCTCAAAACCCCTCATACATCGACACATTTGCATTGAAGATACTCTCGAACAGTTTCGGCATCCGAGAGACCGACTCGAACTACCCATTCCGATGCCGAGGGCAAGAAGACCACGTTGGGGCTGTGGCCCTGCGCAAACTGTCGAGCAGGTGTGGTGGACATTTGTTCAAACCCATTTGGCTCGAATCCATGCTCCTGTTGTACCGGTCCAATTTGTCTGCTCCGAAGAAGAAGGCTTGTTTGATTGATGGGAGCATCACCTTGATCATCGAATCACTTGCCCACATCGTCGCGAACGTCCCTTATCAAGAAGCGGTGCCCGTTGTTGACCAGTTTTGTGCTGTGATGTTTGAACTCTTCATAGGCCGTCATGGTTCCTTGGATGCTGACGACGACAACTCTGTTGAGTTTCTGATGGTCATGCTTGAACATCTGCACGTCCTCGCCACACAGATCCCACCGCAAATTGATCAAAGCGTGCCGCATCCAATGCTGTGTGTTCTTCAAAAAAACTGGGAGCTCATTGAACGAATCTTACGCGCCTATGGTGGCAATGAAGACGTGATGGAGAAATTTTGTGGGCTTCTTGTTGGTCTTTTCGACAATATTCGCTTCCAAGCGCTTGATCTCGCTGGAGCAATTATGACGCACATTTTGGAGCTCTTTGCGAAGACGCACGATGGAAACTTTTTGCGGGTAATCAAAAGCGTCATCGTTTGTGCCGGTGATGACGAAGAGACAATCGCGAACTTGACACGGGTCTTCGTGATTGTCATGGAGACATCCCTCAGCCACATTGCTGCTGGTGGTAACGTCGATGAGAATCCAGTTCTGCTGGTGTCGCTGTTTGATCTCGTCAGCGCTTGTGGTTCGAGTCGCCCGATGATTCTTGTTCTCTCAAATCAGTTCGAGCGTGTGCTTGGATTAGTGTTGCATGCACTGAAGGCGCAGAATCCTGACGTTGGGATGTCAACACTGGAGTTACTGAGAGAGGTCGGCTCCTGGTATGGGGAGATCCAACGCACTCCGGCCGAAATGCTCAAGTCACCCGAGCTAGAAGGGAAAGTGCGCCTCCACCAGCTGATCCAGACGCTCTTCTTCGAGAAAGATGTCCAGTATCACCTGCTTGTCGCGTTGTTCCAGGCTGCAGGGGGCGCGATGCCCTCCACACTTCTCGAGGACGTTGCAGAGGTCGTGCGCTCTTGCTGGACCTACTTCGGCCGCCAACGAAGCGAAGAGCTCATCATGCGCCTCCTATCCGATGAGGGCTTTTTGGGAACGCAGGTCCCGCCACGCACGCGTGGTGACTTTGCAGTCACCATTTCACGACAGGAGTGCATTGACAATTCGCGCAAGTTTCGTCGGGTCCTTAGCTCCTTTTGCGATCATTTCAAGAAGTGCCTGAATACGAATACGACGGCAGGAATCGCATCGTAGATAAGATGCGTATTGTGGTAAAACAATGTAAAATGAACATTGTGCGGGATGTCTACCGAGCGTGAGCGCTTTTTGTGATCACAAAAAGGGGTTTCCGACGTCCTTCCACGTGTCCTTGTCGTTTTCCGTGAGGACGGTGAAGAGATGACCGCTCGTTGGACGCTGTGCACTCGGCGCATTGCACCATTCGAGGATCTTGCTGGCAATGCTTTCCGGCTTCGTCCATGTGGAGAAATCCGCATCGGCCATGAACTTGCGGTTCATCGGCGTGTCAATGGTCGCCGGGAGAACCCCCAGCACAGTGGAATTCGCAGGGAGGGAGTCACTTCAGTGATCGCAATGATTAGCCAACACACTCTCAGCGGCCAGGTACTGGAGCCCCCATCCACGTACACGGTGCTGGCAATCAAGTGGTGCGTCGCTGCCTTGCTGATTCCATACGACACCATGCCGGGAGTGGCTGTGCAATAAAGGATTGCAAAAACCAAGGACCACGTCAGCATCCTTCCTGTAGCCACCTCACCGTCATCAACTGACCCTTGAGAGCCGCCGCGGCGCCGGTCAAAACCAAGAGACCGCCGGGATTCAGGAGGTTGCTCGCGACGTAGGCAGCTGCGCGGCGCCAGCTCAGACCCCTTACACACCTCGTCAATCCACCTGAGAAACGACCGGCACGCACCGAGAACCACCGACTCGGTGTTCTTCGCGTGCATCTCGGCAAGGTTGGTGAGTGACTCGGCATCCTTCACACTTCCTCCTGCAGAGGACATTGGGTGATCAGCGGATCGTCGTCTAACACTGATTCGTTGTTCGCCATCGAGCCCACACGACCCACCTGCCCATCCACCGGCCGCGCAGACAACGGCATCCACCGAGCCAAAGCTGTTTTCACCCGGGGGGGGCAACGATTCAGCACAAGGACCTTCGCTATACTGGAACCATCCATTCGCGCACGTACGCCTTCTGGACGTGGTCGAGAACCTGGTCGGCCTGGGCCAGGGAGCTCGACGCGCCCTTGTCAAACACAAACGACGACGCGGCGCTGTCGTCGTTGGGGCTAAAGTCCACGGACAGCGCCTCCCACGACGATCGCGTGAAGCGCGAGACGACCCCGCGGCCCAGTGCCCCCGCGCCGCCGATCACGATCAACCGCTTGGCCGCCATCCTAGTACTTAGCTGGATCAATCACTCGAACGATCGGTGGCCACTTGATGACTACAGTATTGTAATAGAAATGCAAGTGCATGCGTCGTCCACAACTATTGCACCGCAGATTGAACTTGAGGATTGGAAACCCTCAATTGGGGAGTTCGAGGATGCATTATCACAGGTCCGTGAATACTAAACTAATTTATTGACCGTGAAAAGGGTCAAGTGCATGGGCTGGCGAGTCTCATGCCGCTGTTCGAAGCTGAAGGCCGAGTTCACGTCGGGTCTTTTCCTTGTCCTGGAGCTCATCTGCGGAACATCCAGTGTTCATAATGTTCGGGTGTTATTCCAACGCGATCAACGAGCGATCCTAACGACGGCATGCGAGGCATGAGGACGTACTTCGCTTGGCCTTGACGATCACATCGCGCTTCGCGAGGAAAAAGACATTGGCCTTCTTGATGTACGTGGCCTGCGTCCCGATCGGCAAATCTGGTGAGTTCGACTCTATCGCCATGATGCCCATCGTCGACAACGGGATGATGGCGATGCACGGACCTTCTTGGGTCGTACCGAGTCCAGTTCGGTCATGGCGACCTTGAGTTGTTGGATCTGAGGCCACAACAGCGACCCAATGCGGATGCATGAGTGACATGAATCCCACAAGGCCTAGCCTCACCAACAGCAAGGGACGATGAGATACCTCGCCATCAAGCCGCCGAGCGGTGTCCTGGGCCCGCCACCGCGTGTCGCTTTGCGCTTGGAGCTCCTCGATGTGGGCCATCCTTTCTCCACACTAGTGAGGAAGCGTCAAAATGACGCGAAGGAAAGAGTTAGTGTGGGCCACAGTATCTGCGGCCACAGTCTGCCAGTTCTTTGACGAACATCAAAGTGAGTGCAACAGGCAAGTTGATCCAAACCCGACCAAGGACGGCCCAAGCAAAAATGAATGAGGAAGAGGAGTTCGGGATGGGCCGCGCGGGGGCGTTCGAGAGCGACCCCATCGAGGCCGAGGAAGGAACTGCTGTGAAGGACCACCCGGACTTTGGCTTCGTGGATCCCGAGCGGCTCCGCGACGCCGTGAGCCGGCGTGACGACGATCCCGCGGGGCTCGCGTGGCTGAAGCACCTGCCCGTCGAAAAGGACCCGATGCAGTGGACGTTCCTCGAGGTCCAGCTCCGCCCCGACCGCGCGTGGACAGTTATAAAGGAGCTCGTCGGGACGATCTGCATTGGCCACGGGATGATGCTCGCCGAGGAGACGGACGAGAGCGTGCTCTTTCGCAAGAAAGTTGCGCAAGATACGATGGCCCATGGGATGATGAACGTTGCGACGTACCAAAACCTCTTTGTGCACATTGGTGTCCTTCCCTCCAAGCTCCGAGCATTGCATCTCGGTTACGTCGTGACGAATGATCAAAAGCTCTTGGGTGGGGCTGTGACGACCCACCTTCACGGTCTCACTGCCGATCGCCTCCGTGCACTGAACCGGTCCCTTGATCGCCTCCTTGCTGCGCTCCAGACGACAATTACGAGTCAGTTTCTATCGGCGAGCTATCTCTATATGACGACCCCGGAGAATACGGCCGAGCCAGGTACCGTTAACCGTGTTGCTGTCGTCGTGTATTTTCTGATGGGGCGACTTCGCAGGCAGTGGGGGCGACGAGATCAAGCTGGATGACGGCTACATATCAGATGTTCGACGTATGTTTACGCGGTAGGGATATGTCATTTGCTCTATCGTCTTTGTGTTGGCTAATTGTATTTACCTGTCGTTAGGGAGATGAAGGCAAATATGCGGGATCTGTGCATACCTCTTGAGGAGTATGCACACAACGAGGAATATACATGTGCGCTGCTGCTTGGGCTTCTCGACCCGTATCTCAAGAAGTATCACTTGGATGTCAATTCAAGCAACGGCGAGAAGGAAACTTCGGCGGCTCGCCCGGAAAACGAAGACAGGAACGACGCTGGCTCCAATGGTGCTGTTGCTCTTGAGTGTCCTGTAGCCGCTGCCCAAGCAAATGGAGGCGCTACTGGCAGCACCAGCAACGATATGTTACCCTCTGGACGACTTTACGGTGAAATCATCACAGACTTAGTCCACGAATTGTGGAAAACGCACAAGGAGCAGTGTGATGAGAAGGTGACAAGGAAGATTGAAGAGAAAAAACAACAAGTGACTGCTCGGGTCCAAGCGGTCCAGAATCTACGAGTTCGCGCCCTTGCCGCCATTGTGAACCAGTGAGTTTTGGTTGGATCCATGCATGATGCGGACAATGTTCTGAGCAGTTTCCACTCAGTCCTGAGGCAGAAATCAGCACAATGAAGCCGTCGACAAAAGGCAACAAGTATGGAACTTGAGGTCTCGTTGTCGTTGTGGTTGAGTGCAATCTAACAATGGTTGCCCATGCGAAGGGATGATGTTTTGCTCTACGAAGGCACATGCGTTGTCAATAGCATCCCTGTGAAGCTGAACATCACGTTTGGGTACGATGATTCGTATCTGGACACGTCTGCTGTAAACGACAACTGACAAAGTCGAGTTCAGGAATCTGATTTACAGGACAATGGTGCCGTTGTTTGCGCGAACAACGGTCGTATCCTTCACTGACGTCGACCGGATTGAACAATCAACCACGCTCGGCATCCGTGTCATCAACGTTCATCTGAATCCAGATTACCCGTTGAAGTGTGTGACAGTTGCGATGGGGTTGGAGGTGGACCTGCTGTTTCAACTACTACTGGAGGTGAGCACCCTTATCTCGTGGGGGTCTGATGGTTTCTTTCGATCGCCAACGTCTTGATCAAAACAGATTCTTGCGATGCACAATGCCAATGACATGACGCGACCAGTAGTGTCAGTGTGTGACGCTGTTGGATCCGACTCGGAGAACCTCGCGCAATTTGACACCCCCAACTTGGATACTCTCATGGACAATGAGGAAGAAGAGAAAACACCAGAAACAAAGGGAAGCGAGGATCGCGTCACGGTGGATCAGGTCGCGGTGGATCAAAGTGAGAGTTCCCACGAGGGCGTTTCGCAATCATAATCAAGGGATTATATCATAATACTTATCCAATGGCAGTGGGCACGTGGCATACATCATTGCAAGAGCTAAATTCTCCTCAGACCTCACCTGTGCGAGGCGAGTGCTCCATGTCATCCGAGAGTGGGGGTGCCGATGGTAGGTGCTCGTACGCCGGGGGTCGTGCTTCGTATGGCGGGGGCTGCTCATAGTCGGGTGGGCCGAGGAAGGGCTCCTCCATCTCATTCACGTAAATCGCCGAGACGACGCCGTCCATCCTCCTCCCACCCGCTGGTCGCGCGCTCGACTTGTATTGGGTGTACCCTTCGCGCGTCACATGTCGCCGCGCCTCGTAGTACGGGTGCCCACCGTGGTGCCGTCGCTTGAGCCATCGGCATCGGCAGTAACGACACGTGAGATACGAGCCAACGAGGAAGAGCAGCACCCCCGAGAGGAGCAGCACGTCGGCCTCGTGCACCCGCCGCAGATACGCGACACTGCCCATGTCGGCGTCCGGATCAATCGGGACCGTGATGTTGGCCCCCATTGCGGCAGCGGCGGCAAGCGGATCTTCCCCCATCTTCTTGCCGGCGCTGCTGTCGTTTCTTTTTCTCGTTGTGCGACGTGCGGCACTTCAACCATATTATCCGTTACGAACGCTATGGAACCGAAGATCGTTATGTCCGAGCAGAGGTCCGACCCATCCGATCAGGGGTTCGGCAGCTGGGCGGGGCTTCTGTTGTTGAATTTCGACTCCAAGCACCCACATCAAATCATTTGCCATCGAAGCAGCACCGCACCAACACCACGCGCACAGCTGCTC
>JAADYI010000397.1:0-18761 GCA_023338185.1 Lagenidium sp. CBS 127285
GAGACAAAAGGGGCTCACCTCAATCCGACACGAGAAAACGACGACGCCGAGAGGCAAGATCTCTCCTTCAGCACCTTAAATAAGTATGTAGCCATATGCGATAGTGCAGGGTTTTGGTCCCAACATTCATTAACCGAGGCATCACGGTTCAACCTTCATGATCAAGCATCCGACCAAGTGCGTCCAAAACGCGGGTCAGTGACCGACGGACGGCGGCTTCCGATGGCGGCGGCGGCCCCGACGACCGCGGCCCCGGCGGCGACAACGCTCCCGTCCCCCGCGTCTGCTCCTCTGTCGGCGACGGCAGCGGCCGCCGTCGCACAAGCAGCAGCAGCAGCAACGACAGCGACAGCGACAGTGACCGAGATGACGACGACGACAACGACGCGGGCGATTGCGTCGATCGCGCTCGTGGCCCGGGACATCTCGATCGTCGACCGCACGAGTCTCTCGCTGTGGCACTTCCAGCAGCTCTGCCGCCAGCTCCTCCCGGCCCCGCGATCGGGCAGCAGCGGCGGGGCGCTCGATGGCGAAGACAAGGAGAACATTCCGATGGCCCCGAGCGATGCCACGACGACAACAGCGACGGCGGCGAATGCCAATACGAATACGAATGCGAATGCAAATGCGACGACCAACGCGGCCACATCCACGGCGCTCCCGACGACGCCGGCAATGGCGCCGCTGCCGAGTCTGGAGCTCGAGGAGGGCATGCGAATCGCCGCCATGGCCTGGGAGCCCCCGCCGCCGTCGAGTCCAGTGGAAGACCCGACATTGAACGCGACCTCACCACCCGCGCCGCCGCCACTGACCGTCAGCACCACGAGCGAGGGCGGCGACGGCGCGCACGTGACGATGGCCACGACCGTGGCGGTCGTCTATCGGCGTTACCGGTGCGTGTTGTGTCTCGACGCGTCCCCGTCGACGCGCTCCGTGGACCCAACGAGCGGCAAGGTCTTTCTCGATCTCCTCTATCAGTCGGTTGAGGTGCGTCGCGTGTGGGCCCTTCGTGCGCTCGTCGATACTGCCGCGCACTGGAGCTCACAGGTCATTTTTCGCTCTTTTTTCATGACGATCTGTCCAGCTCTTTCTGCGGGCGCTGCTCCGGCCCATGACGATCGGCGCGCGGCCGTTCGTCCCCGAGGTCCACCTCTCAGTGATCGTCCAGGGCGCCCAGGTCGAGTCCTTGTGCGTGCTCATCCAGGGCTTTGTGCTCGATCCCAGCAACCTCCCGTGGCTTCTCCAGCTCATCCGCGAGCGGCTGCAGCTCATCGAGGACGACTGGGCTTCGCGGGCCGACGTCGCGGGCTTTGGCGGCGATGCGGTGCTTGATGAGGACGCCGGGAGTCTCTTTGCGTCGCTGCAGAATGCGGTGTTTGCCCTCAACTCCCTCCCGGGAGAGGCCGCTCCGAACCTCGTCCTCGCGACCGATGGGGTCGTCGGGCTCCGGAATGCGTACGCTTACGATGGCCTCGTGATGCAGCTCGTGCGCCATGATGTGCGTTGTCACTTTCTGCAAATCGGCGGTGGGAATGACGTCGATGCCTCGTTCGGATACGTGCCCGACTTGGAGCTCTTGCGGTTCCTTGCGGATGCCACCGACGGCTGTGTCGTCGACCACGACGAACTGGATCGAGCGTGCTTTGGAGCCCCACCGGACGATCCGCTCATGTCACTGACAACCCTCCAACGCGGGATCTTTGTCCGCGAGTCCAGTATCCATGGGCTGTCAAAGCCGGTGGTCAAGTTAAACGAGCAACTGTGCTCGACGTTTGACGGGACTCACTATGTGCCACTTCGACCCTATCGGATGTGGCGCCAGAAGATTCATGAGTATCGAATCCACGCCGATGTGGATCGAATCGTCGAGGCTCGCGTTCGGGAGGGGTTCGTGGTGAATAAACTCCACCTGCGATGGTATCATCGAAGTGATGATGGTACCCTGCTCAAGATCCACTCGACGACGGCATCATCATCGTCAGACGTGCACACGCTCGCGGATGTGGTCGAACAAGTGGCTGCCACCAAGATGCTGATTGTGTTTCTCATCCAATGGAAGCAAGATGTCTGGCTTGAATACGTTGTGTCCTCCACGATCGATCACGGAAGCCGCAAGCAGGGGGGTCCACGTTCCAAGAGCAAGGCATCCATCGACAGCACTAGTGGCGAGTGGTATGTCAAGATCAACGTCCTCGCGTCGGGCGATTTTCTGCGGTTCCTCGACGACTCACAGGCACGAGCAGTAGAGAACCACGCGCCTCCGACTCGAAATCCAACCTCACTTCATGGATTCGTTCGCAGTGTGCAAGATGTTGATCGCGTTCTTCTGCACTTGATGACTGCCTCCGCAAGTGCTGCAAGCGCCGTCGAGGCGTCATCCCACCTTTCGTTCAGTGGCATCAATAGTGTGCAAGCCACAACAAAAACGCAGCAGTCACACCCAGTATTCGGAATCATTGGCGAGCTATCGCCAGTACTTTGGCATCGTTGGTTCCACGTAGATCGATTTGAAATTCTCTTCGTTGTGTGCGAGGAGTCGTGCACGGAGGATTTTTATCGGTCTCCTCTGCTCAGTAGAGCAAGTGTCCAATATCGCGCTGCTACACGCGGAGGGCGGCGAATATCTGGGGGTGTCGAGGCTTTCGGTGCGCAAGCGACTATGGGCGTCAACAAATCCATCGATCACCTCCGCTCGGCACTTCTTCAATGGTCGTCACAGAAGTTATCCAAAGACCTGTATCTGAAATTTCTTGGTATTGGTCAAGACGCGCATCACCGTGATTCCCGAGGTTCGTCTTCCGGTATTTCTGCCACAGCAACCACTCCATCCGCAGGTCATGTGGCGGGAAAACGACGACAACGATCGTCAGTTAATAGTGCCATGATCACTGCCCAACTCTCTGGTGGTCACAACATTCGGCAAAGTGAGATCCCGAAAGGGGCTCTGTGCTTTGTTCGGCTTGAAATCAAGAACAAGACTTTGGTCGCCATACACGTGGCCTTTTTTTCCTGTTCGTCTGCCCTTCGGAAAACAACATTGGCCGAGTTAAAGGCCACGCTGATGGCAGGATTAAACGATCCAATCGAAGGTGCAGCGCATTCAAACAAAGTCAGCCAAGTGCCTCAGTGGAAAAATGCCGTGCTGTGTCACCGCATGCTGAGCCGACTGTTGGTGACCCACGAAACTTTGTTAATGGAAGACTCATTTTCAGATGGTGCACAAGGGCTTGCAGACGGTAACCCTGGTGATGGGGCTCTCGTCACTTGCTGTGGGGGTAGTGAGCTTCGACTACGGAGCGTCTTTGGTGCTTACATGTGGCATGCTAGTTGGAAGTGGCGATTTCGAAGCTCAGACTCTCTTCTTTTGGTTATGCAGCATCTTCACGAAATCCGCATACGAACGGGATATTGGGTGGTGGACTGGCAGCTTGAAGAGGAACTTGCAAGCTACCGTGTAGCAAGCGTGATCTTTGGGCGAGAAATTGTAATGGAGGACGAACGCGGCCGCAAAAAGACATCATTCATCCAGTATGCTCTTCGGCGTATTTCGGACACAACGTTGATGACATCGTTCTGGATGGAGCCCCAATACGGATTCGTCGGTAGGCAAATTGTTGATCCTGAACCTCCACGCGAGGGTCAGTTGCATTGGGGTTTGCCGTTCGGGGTTGGCCACGGACACCCAATGCATGACTCGAGCTTTATTGTGGACGACGACGAGTCACTATGTGTGAACGCACATCCGTTGTCGAGTGGTGGCCAAGCAAGCGGGACATATTTGGGTGAAGGCGAGCTTCTCCACCTCATTCGTGACCACATCTTCAACAGTGACCGCCACCTGCTCTCGTGTCTGCATACGTTTGAAACAATCTTGGATATACGGGAACCTGGCGATATGATGACCTCCTCTGGGAAATTTCAAGCAGATTCACACCCTGTGGGAAGTGTTTCTGATGAGGAGCTTCGGGCTGCCGACTCCGAACGCAGTTTGGTTCCAGCATTCAGCACCGCTCGATTGCTTTCTTCGTCAAAAAGATCTACTGAGCATTTTTTGATGTACTTGGAGACGAATGGAGCCGAAGATGTTCACTCCACATCCCCTGAGCTGTCTTCAGCAAACATGCATTTGTATTCGATGCTTGAACGAACACTCCGTGGGCTCAGTGACTGCGAAATTGCGTGGACGGATGAGTTGGGGAAGGTAGTTTCGACTGATGCGTCTGCGATTACGAACGACATTGATGTGCCCCAAGCCGCACAATATCAGCTCCCTTCGTGGCTGAACCGATCGATGAGGTCCGCGTACAGCAGCACAACAACACGCCAGCTAAGCCAGGGGAAGTGCTTTGCCAAGTTATTGAGTGAGGAGACTGTCATACTTGCGTTTTTACCGGCGATCAAGCAGTTGAAGAAGCAGCGCAAGAGGTCATCGCCCACGCCAGGTGATTTTAACAGCCAGCGAATGACTTCTTTGTCCCCAAAATCCATCAATCGCCGAACGCAGTGGAGCACCAGTGCGAAGGCGAAGATGCCCGCGGCAACAACTCCAAGCGTTATGCGGATGACAGTATCAGCCGACGATATTGTATTGTACCAGGAACGTCGTTCAAGCTTCCGCGAGGGATACAAATCATGGAGAATGGGCCATTATCATGGAGCGAAAGATGATAAGTCGTTTCGCTTGGGTACTAGTCAACTGGCTTCGAACTCACGAAATGTGTCAACTTCCGAAGATCTCGAATTTTGCGCATCGATATGTCGACAAGCTGAACTTGGTTGCGACGTCCATCTCCTCCTTGAAAAGGCAGATGGCACGATGTGTTCGAGCTTTTTTCAGGTAGCATTCTATGAATGCTCTCTTAATCGTTTGAGCTCCGCGCTCACTTCAAATTCAGCAATGAACGGCAACAATCAAGACCAGGTGCACACTGAGGTTTTTCAGCAGCTTTTTCCAAACCGTGCACCACAACCTCATTCAATGGCTAGTTTGGGGCTCGCAAAGAGACTGAGTGCTCAAGCTTATCGACACCAGACTGGAAGACTGCATTCCTCGACGGCAACGAACCCAACCAACCCATCACCAGAACAGTCTATCCTCGTTGCTGCACATCGATTCCAGAAACAAGTCAAGCGAGCACACGAGCACAACTTTTCGCGTGGAGTCTATTTGGCTCTCCGAGATGGGGCTTCTGTGCAGCAAAGCGATCTCATTCAGGCGTTGTCAAGCTGCGTTGAAGTCCCTGTGGACGTTGACATCACTATGCTCCATCGTATCCTCGAGCTAGAGGCTGTTCAAGGCGACGGGGGCAATGCAATCGGCAAACCATCTGCATTCGACCTCTTCAGTGGAGACAGTTTGCGCGAAGTCGTCAAGGAGCAATTAGATAAATCATTGGAGAAAATTTTTGTCAAGATGTTTGATTCGGTTGCTGGAAGTCGGTACTATTATTTTAAGGGAAGCGAAGTGATTGCGTTTGATGAAGTTCTGGATAATGACAACGACATCGAGCCGCTGCTTGTAGATGACGAAGACATCGCGGCGTTGGAGACTGCTGTTGTCGACACAAAGCCGCCCTCGCTGGTGAAATCTGTGACGATTGCCACTGAATTCCGAGCTCACGATATCAGCACCCTATCTGAACACCCCGCCGAGTCGGACGATGAAATGTCGAACACTGTCGATGCAATATCGAATGACGCAGATGAAGTACCTGCTGCAGAGGATGAAGTAACTGGTGCAGTATCACCTGACGTGCAGGTATCCACTGACCTGGCAAACGAAGAATCACAAACTCAACAAGACGAAGATGCAGAATTTAACAAAGATGTCGCTGTGGCGACATCGAGCTTCTCTTCTCCATTCTTTTTCCGATTTGAATGTAGAGAAGTTGACAACAGCCACATTCGTCAAACTCGCGGGGATCTTGCCTTAGACACCAACCCTGCACCTCCAAAACGGCGCCCTCTGCGAAGAAGTGCTAGCACAAAGTCATTCATGGAGCTACGAACAGAGTTTGGTCACACTGGAGGCATTCCAACTCCAGCAATGAGCAGTAAATCGGCCAAGTCTGAACTATTCGATTCTGCAATCACAGAAATTGCAGAATCAATGAGATCACATGAAGCACCAAAGTATGCTCTCCGAATGGTTACTTTAACACTTCCGAACGAACAACTTTTGGAGAGAACGCGCCGGCAGCAGCTTGGTATTGCCGACGAAGGTCAGTCCTCAACTGGCTCAACCCAGGCTGACTTGTTTATGTCGTTGCCATTCTACCAGCGCCAAGTACTGAAGCGTCTCCGTAGAAGTATAACGGAGTGGTCGAGTATGGAAATATTGCGAATTCTACGAAGTGTGCGGCATATCACACCTGCAATCAGCCGGCTAGCACACAGTTTATTTGGTGATCTACCACTTGAATACCTGACAGCTGTCACATACCCACTGCATTTTGTTACCAAGCAGCAAGACAACATGGATCCTCTGGACTTATTTCAAAGAGAGTTCGCCAGTGGCGAATTCTTGACGCTTCAGCAATGCGAAGACTCTTATTTTGTGGTGCGCCAAGTCCAGAGTCGCAGCAATGACGAAATTGAAATACCGTATTGGGCGATTTTTACAATCGACAGCAGCTCAGTAACCCTCCGCTTTCACCATCCACCGAACGATGAAGTCAAGCGTTTGGATATTCTAACCCAACTACATATTGGCGTAAATTCGGTGTGCAGGAAGGTGAATCAGTTTCTGCTGCTTCTCCAATTGCATGAGACTCGGTCATGCAACGAGCTATTGCTTCCGATTGACCCAGCTACGAGCAATTCCACTGCAAATCCGCCTTCTCCCTCGTTTCGGCGTGAACCATCCGGTTCTGTTGATTGGTCTGAAGGGACTAGTACCGGGCTCTCGCGGCCATTCTTTTGGCCTGGCCAATTTGAATGTGATCTAAAATATGCTGCGTTTTTCAAATTGAACGAGCGAATGGTTCCGAATATTGCTCTCAGTATGCTTTGTACATCTGCACTTGAGCAATTTCAGGTTCACAACCGACGGCACGTATTTGTGTACCGAGATCGAGGTGGCCACGTTTTTTATATGAAGATGCGATTGAGTTCAAATCAAGTTCCGACGACGAAGACTG
Source organism: Lagenidium sp. CBS 127285 (assembly GCA_023338185.1). Taxonomy (NCBI): domain Eukaryota; phylum Oomycota; class Peronosporomycetes; order Pythiales; family Pythiaceae; genus Lagenidium; species Lagenidium sp. CBS 127285. The sequence continues at coordinate 7,140 of JAADYI010000397.1, forward strand.
CTGGTCGACGTGTCAGTGAAAACGTTCGAAACATGGATATGTCGGCTCCTTACTCTGCTGGAACGTTGGGGAGCAACACTAATCAAGGTTTGCCGCATCAAACCGGCATTTTACTCGAGGTGTTTGGCGTGTGTGAGGCTGGAGAAGAGGTAACTCAAGAGCTTTGCAGGCTGCTAGAGAGGAAGCTAGACGACGCAATGCAGCTGATACTGATGAAACTACTTGCTCGGAACACAAAGTTTCAGCTAAATGCATCTGATTGGGCATTCGTGTGCCCTCCGGGAAGTCAAGCTGTCCATACTGTTGCATATCGAGTGCCTGGGCAGATCCCTGATTGCAATTTTGGTGGTGCAGTGATCCCGTTCTTGTGCCAATCACTGGGTACGTCTTCGTTCGTTCGCCAGTCAAGTACACTCCCAGCGTCCGAGTCTATTCGTTCGGTACCAAGACTATATCCACCGGAGGAAAGACGCGCAACTAAGCCACCAACAGCTCCAAACTCGTCAATCATTCACCCTGCAGCGTTTAGCTTGAAGGGTGCAAAGTCAGACGCTGTTCCTGCGATAAATCCAGAGGTTATCTCACCCGTGTGTTTTGCCAGTTATGTTGATGACGTTGAGAACAAGTGTAACGATCAAGCTGGGGAAGGAATTCGTGCGGTTGATGATGCGGCTTTCGTGGTTAATCTAAACCCTGAGCTACGGCTCTCACCTGGATTCTTGTCTCGTGTCGGAAAAGGACTGGCACTTCTTCGTGTTCACGTTTTTAGAGTTCAGGAATCTGTGCAACCAGAAGCATTGAGTGATACAATTAGTGTATCTCAAACTGATATTCGACAGATCAAGCTACCTGACAACACGAATCAATGGTTGGAGGAGAAATGTAAGGAGTATCTTCTCCTCCGTTATCAGTTGTGGACTCGAGGTGCGATCAATTGTCATGAGCTGAGTGATACGTTGGACTGCTACTTGAAAGAGGCTCTATTTGATTGTTGCATTGAGTGTGCACTCCGATCAATATCCAACACTGGAGATCCCCCTTCTTCACCCACAGCTTTGCCTTCTGGTATCGAAACGGTGGTGGGTTTGTTGAACGAATCGTCCAAAACATCAAGCTCGTCTGCTGTCAAACTCGAATATTCTGGACCACTTCCACCATGGGATCTTTCTAACATTGCAATTCAGTTCACTCAATTCTTTCGGAGTGTTCCTCAGTCATTTCGACCGCTCACGTTTACGAGTCCAACCGCAAATTCCCGTGTGTTTGCAAAGCTCTCCAGCGATCCAAAGGAAACTGACGGCAATCATCGGTATTTGTTGGTGCCATGCCTGGACGTTGCACGTGGCTCTCTGTCATCGGGTCCGAGTTCTTCAAGTTTAATTCACTCCGATTCGGTTGTGTCAGAACTCTCCGATATAGACGCTCTATCAGGGCGTCAATCTGCGGGCTCAGTAGATTCTACTGCATCATCGTTTGTTTCTTCCGCCGGAATGAAGGATTTTGGAACCACAGACTTCATATTTCACTCCAGTATCCGGCCGTCTCAACAATCGGTTGACGCGCCATTCACCTATCAGCGAACTGCATACTATGTCGTGGACATTTCTGCTGTTGGCTTACGTGTGTTCGCTTACAACTTGAGTATTCCATTTCTCGAAGCTTTGTCATGTCATTCTGCAAAGGTGCTCACGTGGTCGTTGCTTCGGAGCGGTCTCCTGCAGGCCTTACTTCTTGAAAAGAGTGGTGCGCATCATCAGGCTCCAGATGGATGCTCTGTTGTCCAACCTCGCACATTATACGATGGCCGAACTGGACGCATTAATGGACTGGGGAGTTTGGCTTCTGCATCTCCGAAAGACTTTTCGACTTCGTTCATCCCGTTTTCAGCTTGTTTGGTGTCTATTGTTGATTGTAACCGTGTCTTGCCCAAAACACTGGATGTTGCACTGTTCATGCCAATAGACAAAACTGCGCTTGGTCGATTTTTGCGAGATACTGGTGTCGCAGTGACGGGAATAATGGAACGGACAAGATCTCAAAGCATCGCATCGAATCATCATAACATGGCCGAGATAAGTCGAGAAAGCTCAGGGATAGTCCGATCAACACATCACCAAGATACAAGTCGAAATAACGTCGCGACAGTGGAAACAGGGCCACTTAAAGCAAGTAAGACAGTTCCGTCGCCAACGAAGCGTAATCAACCCGCAAGCTCGTTTATGACACCAAATGCCAATTCGAGTCAGAATTCTGGTGGCTTGGTCGCTGCGAGTCGACTACGCACCAACGTTGGAGCAGCAAATGCTCTCCTAGCAGCGAGAGCCAGAGCCCGCGGAGGAATGGTCGGGAAGATGGGGGGCCCAGGGGTTGGTACCAACCGCAGCGCAGGAGGGGGCAGTGAATCAGTTGCGCCTTGGGACATACCGCTTACAACCGCCAGACCAGCTGTGACGTCTACAAGCAGGGGAAACAGTTCGTCTGATTTGGCGGTGAACAGTCACACCTCTGCTCTGAGACCCAACGGTTCAAACTCTCGCCTGCCCATACGCACGAGCTCAACGGTGAATGAAGATACCATGATCAGTGTCGACAAGCGCATGAGTGGTACGCACGCCAAGCTGAGCGCCAATGCAGGATCCAGTCGAAGCGGATCGATGAGGGCCACGCCACATGTGGACGCATGGAAACGGGCTCTCGGGACTATGTGGGGGCCACGAGTACTTGTTCATCACCAGCAATGGAAATCAAATAATGAAACAAGCAAGTTTGATAAGAAACGAAGTCGTGAAGCGATTGAGGTGGAGGGAGAGGACGAAAAGATGAACGACCCAATTGGGCATTTTGGAAAGGTTTTTCATCGTGTGCTCCGGCATTCGACAGGTCACAAGCAAGAAATGAGTGAGTGCATGCAGATTGTCCGATTCTCAAAGCACGGAGAAATTCCTGAATCCCCAGCAAATATATTGTCTGATTCAACTGTGCGGACATTGATGCGGAGTGGACATCTCATGCTTCATCAACGCCATCGTGTGACGTTTATTGAACGGTGGGAAGTTGTGAAGATTGATGAAGAATATGTAAAGGATGATGGTTCTGGTACAACTCGCCTTCAAGCTCTTCAAGCATCAATGGATCTTGCCAATCTTTTGTCTTACAAAAAAGAATTTGTTTTCACCGGTAATGACCGCGTCATCGCTAATCTGCTAACTGAACACACAATCCAGGCGATGTGCGGAAAAGAAGGCCAAGCAGTCCGGGAAATGAAAATGCAAATTATGAAAGATGTCTTCCACCATCGGATGGAAGTTGTCCATCGCTTCTTTGAGCTGTATTCCCAGCATCTCCGCTCTATTGGCTTCCGTCATCTTCGACATTCGTCTAGCCGTTTGCAGCCATTCACACGTGATTCAGAGAGTCCGTCAACTGCTGTCAAGCCGGTTGATCCCATTCCTCTGCAATTCACTGTCGATGCTGTTGCAGCCGAAGAAGAAGAGTTTGATGAGTATTTCCTCCTATCACAAGGAGAAGAGTCGACTTCGACGCGCCAAAGTACCATTGATGTTGGACCCAATGAAATCGTGGTCCTGGAGCTGAAATGCGATCACAGTGGAGTTCAGATTGCAGCAGTGTTGTTAAGTGAGCACGATTTACGCCATCCCCCTACACAGTCAATTCCACACCACCGACCATTTCAATTATCAGGAGAACGGACACACAACGTAGCAAAAGCCTTGCGATCGACGTTACACACCAGGACACTGATCCACGACTTCACCATTCGTGTTTTTCAGGACTGTTTATTGAAGTGGTCCGCCATGCAGCAACGATCCTCGGGTGATCCACGACCTGCGATACCTTCTCTCCATAACATGGTTAAAGGCATCCGGAGCTTCCTTCAAGTATTTCCACAGACAGTTCCGACGTCACCTACGACAAGGAACCCACACGCGGCAAGCAACAGCTCGAGTGTCCGAGAATGCTCCCTGTCAACTACCACGGTGGAATTACCTGTGCGTAATCTCAAGTCAAATTGCTCCGAATCGATTCTGGTCAGGATCCTCCTGCGCTATATCGCAGGACATGGGGCGCGTTACGAAGTCGCCGATTTAACTCAGTTTGGCACGCCAGATACACTTGTTTGCCACTCATCATCAGGGAGCTTCTTCAACCGCCAAGCTGTCCTTCCATCTCAACGTCGTGGGCCTGGTAAACACGACGACACGAGACGGCGGGGCTACTCGCTGCTTGTCACGACACAGGATCTTTATGAGGGTCAAAAGCGACCGAAAAATTCGGTGCTGTTGGCACTCTTATGCGGCTCCCCGGCATCAACGGGCATAGGAAATGTCCTCCTTCCAGTGGAGCGAGCTCTAATTGAAGCTGAGTTGTTTGTGAAGGAGATGTTCCGTGCAGCTGCGGCCAACTACGAACGAGATCTTCTGTGGTCCAGACTTCTTCACGCAGATGGGCGTCGACTCGCCGCAGAAGTCGCTCAGACGCTTGCACTGCCAATGGAGCACTTCCAGGTGGAGGTTGGGCCACAACAGCTCGAGGAATGCCTGCGACTCTCTGTGTGCACCCCGCTCGACATGATTGACCCAAACCTGCATGAGCTGTTGGCTATCGAGGATGTCTGCTGGCAAGAGTTTGCTCTTCGTATCCGCGATGTCTATGCTGGGCAAGTTCGAGAGTATCAATTCGAAGGGCAGGCAGCTTGCCATTTTCTGCTGCTCTGCCCGGACGCTCGCGACCTCATGATCCATTTGACATTTCCGAGCGGCATTACTTCATCGAGCACACCAGCGACAGCACTCACTGCAACGAGTGCTGACAGTGATGGTGACACGAACATCGACGTTTCCAATCGTGTGCGCGTCGAAATTTGCCGTCGCGAGGAGCCCCCGAACCAGAAATTCACGCTTCCACAACGACGGGCCATTACGGACTTCGTCAACAGCATTTCCCATTGGCTTTGGCGATGCCTCTTGTATGATTGATCTTTTAAGTCTTCGAATCTCAATGTCACCTCGCATTTTGTTGTGTCAGGCAGCAGCCGGATGCTGCCACGGCTGTAGTATGACGCCGCACTTGCCAAGCCGCCGCGTCCCCACAGGCGACAGATGCCGATCGTGTGGGTATCATCGAATTAAAAAACGCCACCCGTTTACTGTTTCCAGGCCATTCACAGACCAGGCACCCGCAGCGATCCTCTCTCTCTGGGTCAAAAAACCGAATGACGGCCACTATTAAAGTAGGGTCTTCTATTCAGATGGATACATGAATTGACCGTCTATCAACGACGGATCGACGGCACCGCCCCCCCCTCCAACAAAAACACAAAGATCGCGTGCATCGTATGCGCATCAGTTACAATATACAGACGCCCGTAGCGTTAACAGCGGCCTCTTCACCACATACACTTCTACACTGACGACTACAGCGCCATTAGAGTCACGCACAGGAGAAGACCCATCGTAAGCGGCACGACCGCCATGATGCGCGTCGCAGAAGACGCGGTCTTGGATGGCGATGGGGTTGTGCTGGAACCCCCCGGTGACGACGCCTGCGAATCCTTGCTCCCACCGGTCGCCGCGGGACCCGTCGTCGTAGGCGAAGAGGTCGCTGCGCCTCCGGTGCTGCCTCCGGCCGAGTCACCGTCATCGTCAATGATGAGGTCGTCGTCGTCGGCTGTCGGTGTCACGCAAATGAGGTAGTTGGACCCGTGGTTTTTGACGGTCTGCTTCTCGCCGTCCTCGCAGGCCTCGGTAAAGTCGTCAATGGACCCGATGAGGATCTTGGACTTTTCGATGAGCCAGAGGAAGCGTCGGAGCTTGCGTTTGCTCATGCGCAGCGCGGGGATCTTGTTCTGGAAGAGATCGACGCTGCGAGAACGCCAACGGGTGAGTCATCTAAGCCATCCCGGTGAGTCCAATGCTCTCTGACGTACAAGACAAGGCCCCGCGTGGTGAAGACAAACGACGGGATCGTCCGGAGGTTGTTATACCGGAGATCGCTTCAATCCCATGGACAGAGAACGTGAGTTCGAGACCGAATGTGCATTGCGTGCTGGACGCTGGATACGCACATTTTGGTAATGTTGAGCTTTTCGCCCTTGACGGCGGTAATGTCAAATTTGGTGAGCCCCCCGTGGTTGATCGTGCTGCGTCAGTGGTCAGCGGTCAGTCGGAGCGACAGAGATCCGCTGGGTCTCGGGGCACGCGTACATTTCATTCAACGATGGCGGGAAGACCCACTTGTCGGCGACGGTGATGTTGAAGAAGCCAATGTTGCTGCGCAGGAACAACACAATGTCGAGCGACGTCAGATGATGTCTTGGGTCACTATCGAATGACCACGACCACCCCAAAGTTGTCCGACGCACAGCTTTTGCAGAGCCGTCATCTTGGCAAAGGCCGTCGGGGCGAACTCGATCGTGGACTTCTTCTTGACCGTGGCGTCGCGTTGCATCCAGCTAGTCGTAAGAACAACACATCATCATCACCTCCTGCCCACCCGTTGTCACTCTGTCCGACCGCGACGTACAAGCTCGTGAGGGTCGCGGACTCGAGCTCGCCGACCTTGGTGATGACCCCCGCCGGCACGCGGACCTCAACGGGCTGCGGGGCGGTCTTGGGCTTGAACTCGGTCGCCGGGTAGTCGCCGATGCGGATGGCCGTGAGCAGCGCCGGGTCAAAGGTCGCGGCGGCCCCATCGTTGCCGTCGGCGCAGGCCACTTGCCACTCGCTCTTGGACGAGGCCGTGAGCGCGAGGGAGCAATTGGCGGCCTCGACTGTCGGCGTTGCGAGGGCCTGCGACCCGAGCAGCAGCAGCAGCAGCGTCGCGGGGGCCGAGCGCACGAGTCGCATGCTTTTTGGTGTGGGTCTTGTCGGCGGTCGATGGCGAAAGGAAAAGTGTGGGGGTGGTGCCGTCCTGAACGTTGTTTGTTGTGTTGGCCAAGTTGTCCAACACCTGTGAGGGAACGGACTGGTCGTCAGTCGGAACACTGGATCTCTGGATCATTTGAGTTTTGCCTTGCTTCGACCAAGCCCCTTCCCCCAACGGACGAGCTGTTATAATAGTTTGTGCATGTCGTGGATGTGTAATCAGCCGGTGACGCTTCAAGTGCCTTTGTAAGGACGAGGGAGGAAACGAACAAGCGAAGCGAGCCATCGATCCAGGCAGCTGCACCGTCGGTGCTGAACCGAGAAGACGTTGGAATCCAGGTGGTGACCACCATTCCGTGGACATTGTGTCGATTTGAGTACATTGATTCAATGGCAGTCATACTCACATCCCAGCACCTACTATGTTAACATCGGACGTCTGGATTAATCTGGTACCAAATGCCCCAACCATGTGGCGCCCTTTCCCGCTGCGTGAATTTGTGATCACGCGAAAGCATCATCACCACTTTACACGAGTGTGCACACGTCACAGTTCTCGACAAAGTTGAAACGAGAAACCACCAAAAACAGACAATTGGCATTGCATCGGTTTTCCCTTGCCACCAAAAATCGACTCGCTTTCACGATGCGCACGAGCGCTTTGCGCATTCACGCGGTCGTCGGTGGGCGTCGGCAGCATCCCTCGGACCTGACAATGCAGCGCTCGCTTAGACCGCGCCCTGGCGGAACATGGCCTGGGCCACGGCGAGGAAGCCCGCAATGTTGACGCCCACGTGCAGGTCCCCGGCGACGTTGAACTCCTTGGCCGTCGCCGCCACGCGATCGTGGAGCGCGTACATGTAGTCCTTGATCACGGCGTCGAGCTCCTCGGGGCTCAGCGCCTGGTGCCCGTGCTGCTTGCCCACAAGCGCAAACTGCAGAGACCACGCCGTGTCAAATTCGTCAGCACGCGATCGACGACCCGTTGACGAGATGATTCCGAGTGCTCACCGAGGCGCCGTTCGCGGCCTTGTTGGGGGCGAACGCGAGATCGTGCTGCTTGATCAACTCGATGGCCTGCGATAAGCAGTCGGTCGGTGGTGGGCGGTCAGCGCATTCGTTTGAATCAACGGGAGGGTGAAGAAAACAAAACGAACCTCGGTCGTGCAGGGCATGTTGGCGCCCTCAAAGACCCCCTGGCAGCCGTTCTTGATCAGCGCCTTCACGGCATCGGCGTCAATGTCGTTCTGGATCGCGCACGGGAAGGCGTAGTCGCAAGGGGTCTCCCAGATGCTCCCGTCCTCCGAGGGATGGTAGAGCACCGACGTCGAGCTCATGATGTAGCCCCCGAGGCGAGCATTGCGCTCGGCCTTGAGCTGCTTGAGGAACTGGATGTTCTTCTTCGTGAAACCCTCAGGTTCGATGATGTAGCCAAAGAAATCGCTCATCCCGATGGGGATGGCCCCGACATCCAAGAGCTTCTCCGCGACATTGAGCGCGACGACGCCGCTGCCCGAGATCAGACAGCGTTTACCCTCGAGGGACTCGCCGCGGGTCTCGAGGAGGCGGTTCACAAAATGCACGACGCCATAGCCCGTGGCCTGCGGGTGGTAGTACTGTCCACCGCTGAGAATCCCCTCGGTGCCCCCTGGGTGGAGCTGGCGGAGGCGCTTGTATTGCCCAAACATGTAACCAATCTCCTCCGGGCCGACGCCGACGCCGGCCGTTGGGATGTCCGTGTGCGGGCCAATGTAGTTGGCCAGCTCGGTCATGTAGCTCTGGCAAAAGCGCATGACCTCCGACTCGCTCTTGTCGACGGGGTTGAAGTCGGAGCCCCCGTGGGCGGCGCCAAAGGGCCCCGCGAGGGCATTGCGGAAGATGGTCTCAAAGGCCAGGAACTTGGCCGTGCCGTGGCCCGTGCTCTGGTGGAAGCGCAGGCCTCCCATGTACGGCCCGAGTGAGCTCGAAAACTGCACGCGGAAGCCCCGGTTCACGCGCTGGTTGCCCGTGTCGTCGATCCACGGCACGCGAAACTAGAGACGACACAAAAAATCAGTGGGCCACGCAGCCCGTGATACGTATTTTTCCCAGTGTTACGCACCTGAATCACCCGCTCGGGCTCCATGAGCGTCTTCATGACCCACGCGTACTTGGGGTAGCGGTCAAAGACCGGCACGACCGAGTGCACAAAGCTCTCGACGGCCTGCAGGAAGTCGGTCTGCAATGCCCAAAAGACAACGCGAATCAGTTGCTGAAATGCCCGACATCGCCCACTCGTCCCCCCTTGGACCAGAAGCACGCACCTGATACGGATCGCGGCGTCGGGCTTCCTCGACCCTGCCGAGCCAATCCCACCACCGAGGATCAATCATAACGGTGAGGTTGGCCCATCGTACCCGCCCTAGTGCCTCACGTACAGCATGTCGGCGGCCTCCTGGCCATTGCGGAACTTCTTGTCGCCCTCGCGGCGGAAGAGTGGCTTGTTCCGCCAGTGCTTCTTGCCGTGGGTCGTCCCGTGGACGTCCGACATGAGCGACGGTGACGCGGACATGGACCGTGTCGCCGTCGTCCATGTGGACGGGGTCGACAACGTCAACGAGGCCCGGAACGCGCGGGGAAGGAGCATCGTGCACGTCGTTGGGAGGGGGGGTGACGCAAGCAGCAGCGGCAGTAGCAATAGCAGTTGAAGCAGAGAGATTGATGCAGCGCGTGCGCGTTGGCAACTAAGTGTCGCTGCGCGGCGGCCACCTCGACGGGTCCGATCGGTGTATGCGTCGTGTGGTTCGATCTTCCAAGGTCATGCGCAAACACGCACAGACACCCCGCCCAGCTGGTTCAGAAATACCGCGCAGGAGACCGGTGGAATACCGGTTTAAGCGGGCGAAATCTGATTGGTAGTGACGCTGCGTGCGTCATTACCGATGGGTTCAAATGCTGCTTGGTTGGGACCTTCAACTTGACTCACCAAGTCTGGCAAGTTGAGTGGCCACGATTGCATTTCCGAGATGACACGGGAGACAGCTAGAGAGAGAGAGAGAGAACCGACCCAACCACACCGACAATCGTCCAAACTGTGGATCTCCCAACCCGGAAATTATTCAGGATTTCGACAGGGGCTGATAGTGGACGAACGCGAGGACGATCTCGTACAGCGACTTGGTCCCTTTGTCAACGAAACTTTCCTCGTCTGCACCCTCCATCCATCCACTGCCACCTGAGAAGCGTAGGCACTGCGTGGACGGAATGATAGCCAAGGCGTTCGATGTCAACGTCGCCATGAAGAAAAATGAGACTAGCAGTACCGGGATCGACAGATTCGACCTTCCCCTTGGCGCAACAAGAGCTCTCGCATCTGACGCTTTTTCAGGGGCGAGGTTGCACGCAGCCGAGAATGCCGAACGTGGTCGCCTCATAGTCTGGTCGTGCTCATGCAGAGCAATTGAACGGCAACAAGAGAAACTTCTTCGATATCCACAACACCGGCATGCGGATGGCATTAAACGTTGTCATCAACTAGCAGTACGCGACTAGCAGCACAACAACAACGGAAGCGATTATGCTGGGAATCACAAGCGTTTGCGAATTGGCATCGAGAAGCCATCGGCATGGCATACCATTGTGAGCAGCGCGACGATCACATGGGAAGCTGCGTTAAGGAAGGAACTGATGCTGAACCACACGGAATTGGCATGTAACCAGGATCTCGCTTCTCTCCCCTTCACAATTCATAGCCTCATGATGACGACACCGAACGTTGATCATTTGCACAGTCGCTTGCTGCTCGACGTGATCTTTTCCACGGCCGGCCGTGCTCGCGTTCTTGGTGCGTATTTTCGATCATCGACCGCTCACTCGCGACTTTGACCAACCAGTAAGCGAATGAAGAGATCGTTACCGGGTCCAAGCAGCGAAGGCCCCGACAAGGGGCGTCCGTATTGAAGAGTTCGCCATCAGCCGGAGGCATAAGAAGCGTCATTGCCAGCATGATCACAACATAAACCGATCAACCACTGCATTACACATTGGGCTTGCGTCGCTGGCGGTTAATCGGTAAGAAAAAGCGGCGCTGGCTCGACTCGGGTCCGACGCGTGTTCCGCCATTACCGCAAAAGTAGGAGTACAGCCAGACTCCGCATCTTACAGTGTGATTGACTCGCACACGATGAGCGTTGGAAGGATCCGGTTGGGCGACTTAAGTTTGAAATACGCGTGATATTATAGTGGTTGTGACAGGACACGGATTCGTCTAACGTGAGGGCGGGGAGTGGTTGAAAGTCATCCGGATCACGACAACTTAGAGGAGCGAGGCCGCGGCGGCCGTGGCGACGGCGACCGAGGCGGCGACGACCGTCGAGGTCGAGGCCGACGAGGCCTTCTTGGTCTCACTGGGCTTGGGGACGGTGGCCTTGTCGCCCTTCTTGCTGCCGTACTCGTGCGAGTCGTCCGACTCAGAGCCGACCTTGGCCGACTCCTTCTTGTGGCTGCCGGCCTTGCTGCCGTACTCCTCCGACTCCTCGTGCTCGTGGCTGCTCGAGCCGTGGTGGTGGTGCTCGTGGCCCTGGGAACCGGCGTGGGTCGGGGCGGCGGTCTGGTTGGCGACAACGGCCGAGGTCGGGACCGGGGCGGTCGTGGTCTGGGCCGTGACGGCGGTGAGGGCGACGACGGCGGCGACGAGGAGCGAGAAGGCCTTCATGGTTGGAGAAGTGTTTTTTGCGATCGACGGGAGATTGACGAATGA
>JAADYI010000398.1:0-18755 GCA_023338185.1 Lagenidium sp. CBS 127285
AAATACGAAAAGCGAGAAGGAGGGGACGGAATGGTGTGGTCCACGCTGGTTCAGGGAACCTGTGTCGTGATTCTTTCCAAACGCAACGTTCCAGGAGGAGATCAAATTTAGGAGTTGACTTGTGGGCAACTTCCCCTGGACACTGTATCAACTTCGAGGGGACCTCTCGTCAACCTCCCTGTTGTCAATAGAGCCCTAACCACCTGCTCCAAAAAACGTGAAAATTAGACCATCAATGGTTTTGTGCCTGGGGCCGCCTCGACTGTCGATTGCGATCGATTTGAGCAACAACACCACCCCAGTCAACATGGAGCTGGGGACGGACCAGTACGCGCTGGCGCTCGCCCTCGGGAGCGACGACGAGGGCCCGTACGAGACCACGCCCCGCAATGGCAGTGGCTCCGGGGGCGGGGGCAGCGGGAGCTACGCCGTGCGGCCGTATTCCAAGACCACGGGGGTGCGTGTCCCGCAGTTATTGTGTTTTTGCCCTGTGAAGCTCTGCAGTTAGGGAGCGAGGGGAATGAAACGAGAGGAGGTGATGGACTCACGCGGCGCACACACTAGAACGAGGCCGAGCAGATGCGTGCCGAGATCGTCCGCCTCGAGAACGTGCTGTCGACGCGCATTGCCACGCGGGCCAATCTCGACAGCACGAGCAGCGCCAACACCTCGATCGAGCGCTCGAGCAAGATTGAAAAATATGTCGAGGTCATGGAACTCACCAAATGCCTCCGACGCCAAAAGGAGTTTTTGCTGAATGAGAACCGCAAGCGCCAGCGCTTTGCCGAGAAGATCCAACAGGCGATGCCCCCATCGACCGACAGCATCCAGTTTATGAAAAATGTCAAGTTTCCCGGCGACGAGGAGCTCAACAAGATTGCCCAGGAGGCTTTCCAGGAGATGCGGGAGTACCAAGTCAATGGAAAGCCAGTGGCGTATCTCGGGTGGGAGACCAAACGCGAGTCCAAATCAATGTACCTCCATGCGTCCTCCCACAAGAGTTTTCTGGGCGAGAACCTCACGCGGGTGTTTAATGAAACGTGGATGCTACATCACGACGAAACCAAGCAGGAGATGCTCCATCGGAGACGAAGCAAGTTTTGCGTACGTATAAGAGCACCCCCGTTTTCGCCCTCGTCTGCGTCTGTATTAAGCGGTGAATCGCTAATCGTGTCTGTTGTGGTGTTGCAGATTCTCAAGAAGATCAACGACAGCATGTATCTAACTCGTAACATTCACCAGTTTATTGGTGAGAGCTTCCCCCGCCATGCCATGACCTTGGTCTTCCAGATTTCCATCGATCAAAACAACTTTGCGATCCTGTCCAAGTCGGTCATGCCCCCAACGAACGACGCACAGCACTTGGTTTGGACAGATGAGTGCTTTATGTGGCTGTTTACTCGCCGGCAAGACCCCCAGGGGGGCTTTGATCTCTCAATCCGCGGGCGGTATGGCAGCACGTCAGCAGTCGCCGGGAATCAACTCCCCATGCTGGAATCGTATTTTTTCCTAGTTGACTGGGAGTCCCTCGTGATCCGTCCAATGTTCGACTTTACTCCAGAATAGCTGGCGAGTTACGAGGTCTCAGTGCTGTGTAATGTGGCCAGACGCCTTCAACCGACCGTGGAACGCTCCTTAGTTGATTTTATTCCACCCACGATGAAGTGTTCAATAAACTGAAGATGTTTAGAATTTTGTCAAAGTTATGCGCCGTGTGCTCCCTGGCTCTGATCGTCGGCGAAGTCGTTTCTCTGGTGGTGACTGCATCGCCAGGGTCGCTGATGACGCTGTAAGTGGCGGTAGAGGAGGTAACACTGACTTTCCATTTTCTGTCAATGCATGCCGGAGAAAATCACTGAATCAACCACGTAGATTGGTCAATTTATGCGTACAGCAGCGATCATATTTCATTGCTTACCACATCTTGCTCGCCATTGCCTTCAATCCCTTCGTCTCACCAGCATTTTGCTCCATTAGAAGCTGTATGATCTTGGCTTCGGCCTCTTTGCTGTCTAGCTGACTGAACATATGCGCACATTGACGACCAATCCACTTCATACCGTCTTTTCTCCGGGCGTCAGCGGCCTGAAACATGAATTGAGGCACACAGCACGCTGTTCCCTTTGCACACTGCTGTTTACCTCTTTGTAGCCTGTCAGTCGAATCTCAAGTTCTTGCAATTGCCGTTGGGCAGGAGATACATCTTGGTGCTGCCCGCACAAATTTCCAGAAGGGTCTTGGAGAAAATCCTTGGTTTGCCCCGCAGCGTGAAGCTCCACGACGGGTGCAGTTTGGATGAGCATGTGTCGCTTAGCATTGCTTTTAAACTGTCGATCGAGTCGGGAACGACCATGTTGCTGGAAGTTCTGTGCGGGAGGAGTCTTTCGCGTGGATGAAGTATAGTTTGTCGGGTTTTGATGCGTATCGAGGATACGATGACGCTCCTGAACAAATTCTGCATCCAGCTGATTCATGAATGACTGAAAATCGGCTTGAATCTTCTTGGTCTGATTTGTAAACGCCTCCTGGATGTTGAAGCGCTCTTGATGGATCCATTCAGAGTCAACAAAATGTTGTAGCAGCTCGTCATCTGATTGATTTGTGGGTTGCACCTTTTCATGTGCATTGGTGTACAAGGATGCATCCGGCGTGAGCTGCAGCGTACTGCAAAGTCGCTGGAAATCGTCCCCAATGCTCATGCGAAGCTGTCGTCGGTCATGTACCAGGTGAGCATGCATTCTCTTCCACTGTTCGCATGCTTGTGCACTTGTACGCTCGTAGAGTTGGCGCAATTCGGATTCAAACTATTTCCACCGCAGAAGACTTCAGTCATAGCAGTTTCAAGAACAATGAGAAGAGAGCGTACTTTTCTTTCGATGTGGTCGACATTCTTCGTGCGTTGTGTCTGCTGTCGCTTCTCTTTTTGAATGAGTTGCGTGAGTACCGGAGACGGATGAAACGAGGGCTGTAAACAAAACATCAGCCACGGCCTGTTATGAAGTTGACGAAGAGAAGTGTCGTACCAGAACGTACCGGATTCGTTTCCATGTGAAGCTGGAGGGCGAAGCGCTCATGACAAAAAGCCGTCTGAGGAAGACAATTTTAATGCGACCACCTAAGCTGTGATTGATGGAGACGATCGACACGTACATGGGACGCCTCCAGGACTCGATGAATTGTCCGCTGCCATTCATCGATGGCCTCGATCCATGTCGATACGGTTGCCATTCTCTCGCTGCCGACGCAGATCTCCTCAACGGTGTCAACCATCGATGATGTCGGCACTCCGCAATTACACCAACTATTCCTGGTGAGGCTGTGCTCATGTGACTACTGGAAGAGAGCCGAGCTCTCCAGCAAGGGCAGGTAGTCTTCCACAGATAGCATCACCAGTAATCGTGCATCGAGCGTCAAGTACACTGGTATGAGTTCAGCGACAAAAAACACCGCCACCAGCACCATCGATTGAGCCTGTGAGAGCAAGGAAATTGCATGTTAGATAAATCGCGCGCTCTCGCTCCAGTTAAATCACGTACCGACATGTTCTGGCGCTCAACGTTGAACCATCCCTGGGGGTGAAACGGGAGTAAGTGTCATCCAGTCAACCGTACGATACGTCGTGCACTTGACGATGCTACCTTTGTGAACGTCAGCAACGTCATCACGCTGTACAGAATCCGACCGACGCTCCAAGCGAGTACGAGGCGCCCCACACGGCGTAATCGGAGCTTAGCAGACGACGACTTGAAGGGGAACCCCGATAGCACAAGGGTCAGATAGACCCACGTTGACAGGATGATCAGTGGTAGGAGGAGATCGGTTGCCGCAACCACGTCAAAGATTAATTCTGGAATCTGCACAAACAATCGACGCGTGAGGCGCACATATCTTCGAGCTATCTCTCTCTCACACACACACATCCCCCCTATGCCGATCACTCCCACACGTACAATGCTCAAGCGGTTCGGGCTGTCGTCCCGAAAGATGCCATGGTGATCCGACAGGAAGAGACTCGCATAAAGGATGAGCTGTGTGGTGTAGAGTCCGCCGTTGAAAATGAGATAAAAGATCATCCACCGGCGGCGGAAATTCTCCGCGGAGAACCAGTGGCGACGTGACTGCATACGGCCGTCAGATCCGTTGGATGGATCCAGAAACAACGGGCAACGTACCGACTGAAAAGCCTCAGCCCAAACGAGTACAAGAAGTAGGTAGGACGACACAAAGAGGAAATCAGGGAGGTTGAAGAGCACGGCGA
Organism: Lagenidium sp. CBS 127285; assembly: GCA_023338185.1. NCBI lineage: Eukaryota > Oomycota > Peronosporomycetes > Pythiales > Pythiaceae > Lagenidium > Lagenidium sp. CBS 127285. Next base: position 4,259 of record JAADYI010000398.1, read on the forward strand.
CGACCTTGTTGTAGAAGTCGAGGTCCCGCTCGCGCTGCGCCGCGTTGGGGTCGTCGTCGGCGTCGTCGGTCCAAGACAAAACGCCATCGGCGGCGGCATCGCCGCTATGCGGCGCGGAGACGGCCTCAGCGGCGCTCTGGGAGTCGAAGATGCACAGCGTCGAGAACGTCGCCGTGCGGAAGAGGCAGCCGAGGGTGAGGCTCAGGATCAGCAGTTGCACGGTGCTCCAGCCGACATGATGGTGCTGACGGAGCATCCGCCGGACCTCGAGGAACTTGGTCACCGTCACGACGGTCGCGAGTGTGTAGCAGAGCGCCAGAAAGTAGCTGGACATCGCCAGGTTCCCGAGAAACAGCGGCATGGCTGGCGAATTGACGTCGACGGAGAGCTCTCTGGTCGCCGGTCTTGAGGGCAAAGCGAGCAAGTGTGCGACGAGAAAACGAAGATAAGGCTAAATAAACGCCGTCATTGGGCCCAATTAGCCTAGCCACGTGCTCAACACAGATCGCATGGCTATTTGCGCTTGGCATTTGCTTCATCCTCCTCGAGAAAGCGAATGTCAAAGCAGTTCCTCTCCGATGGGTCCTTGTACTCGAGCCCGAGAGCGATGAAGACGTCGACCTCATGCGGACAGATGACCGAGTCCCCAGTCTCAATTTTCACGCCTTTCTTGGGGCGCACGACGCGCTTCAAGGACCGATCGGAGAGGCTCCAGCCCTTCTTGTGCGCAAACAAGCGCATGCTCCGATTGAAGTGGTCGCTTCCTGTGAAATACAGGAGAGCGAACCCAAAAAATCGGCGTGGATACACCTTGATATCCAGTCGTCGATGCGGGAGGTCCTACACAGATCACGACCATTAGTTCCAAGACCCAGACAACAATCTCACGGAACACTGTATGCGACTTACCGATCGGACCTGACACACCCCCATGTAAGTGTCGCAACCACCCATGTGGTGCTCCGACACATGGGTCAGGTCGTCCGTCAGGAACCCTCGCGCATGGAGTCTCTGGAGCAACTCCGGCAGAATATCGCACTCCTCGCTGTCGGGATCGGTGATCAGCACGTCGCAGTCCCCAGATGACGCCTTCCCCCGGCGGTATGAGCCGCATGCGAGAGCTGTTGCACGAGGGACAAGTTTATGGACTTCGTCCACAACTGTTTTCTCTATTACGGCCACTTCATCCCTGCACAGACTGGGTCACATAGGCATTTATCACACATGGCTCAGCAACTTCTTACCGTGGTATCTTCGTGAGGAAATCATGATAGTGCTTCAGACCAATTTGTTGTTGGGTGCTCAATATCTCGCTTGCATGTTGGCGTAGCGACTCCATCGATTTGTATCCGGAACTATAAATCACATAGCGATGAGGCACACAAACTTCTTATCGGCGTATTGCGCAACAATCATACCTATAAAGTTTGGCAGCCGTCGCTGGACCAACCCCCCAGATTCTTGACATTTCAACAAGTGTGCGGAGTCGTGGGTTTCCTTTCTTGGCTTCGAGCTTCTCGATTTTTCCCGTTTCGAGAACTTCGACAACTTTGTCACGGAGTCGTCCTTTTGCCCACCACAAACCCTTCAGATCACTCACACTTGATACACGTGTTCGCATAGCTTTGAGACTTGAGACGACTTTCTAGATGTTCACTGTCAGTCGCTTGTTCGAGCGATCATCACAAACTCAACTCACCTTGTAGGAATACTCTCGCCAGGTATCACGTTCAACGTGCAAAAACTCCATGAGCTCCTCAAGTGGTTCAGTGAGATGCGCGTTCAAATTTGACTGCATCACTGCCAACACCACCTCAAATTACGCCATCTTCTCCTCGTGCGTTTCCAAACTACTTACATGAAGACTTCTGGCAAATGAAAGCTTCCGCTCGCACTCGTCTCCCTTGTTCTCCATCCGAAATGGATTTGAAATTGGGGTTGAGCGTGTGAAAAATTGGTGTTCTCTCTTTGACGAGCTGTTCCTTCTTGATACGAAGAGTTTCTTCCTCTTGCTTGATTTTCGCTGTGTCTAAATGAACGGGAGGCGCACGGACAATTTCTTTTGAGGTCTCCTTGGCAATGTCCGATCCATCTTCATTTCCACTCTCCGTAGGGGATGGAACAGGCGCCAACTCGGTAACCGCATTTATCTCTTCATTGCTTAGATGCCGCTGTAACTCTCGCCAGTTGAATCGCAGGATGTTAGGTGGTAGTGACTTTGTTTGACGAGCTTCCACAAGCCATTCTGGAGTGTGGAATTGAACGTTCGACGGTATTGCGTCCCAACGGTAGTATGCAAGCAATCGCTCAACATCGACCTTGGCGCTCACGATGATAGCATCAACACCTATCGTGTGGTCACCAGAATCCTCCGAAATTACACATGACGGGTGGTGTTGGATGGCAGAATCGGATCGCAGATCGAGCTCGCTGGAAATGGATGTTTCCAATCTGACGGCTGGTTCATTGTAGACAACTTTGCCGCCAAGCGCATTGACCATGTCCTCCCAGATCTCGAGACGTTTTCTGCTGACATCCGTCCCAATCGGAACCAGCATGATGCGCTGGCCAGCAAGTAGCTGCTCGGACGGCTCGAGGCTTGTATTGCGCCTTCGCTTGGCCGTCGCAGTGCTCTTTGATCGGGCCTCGGTTGGGTTAGGCAACGTCTGCGTGCTGCTGTGATGCTGTCGCTTGCGCATCTCTTGTGGGAGTGTTCGGGTCATGCTGTCGTTCCTGTCGAGAGGCGCGTTGTTCTCGCCGTTGCCGAGCCCGTTATCGACACTGTCGTCAAGGCAAATCACGTCGTTGGGCGAGATGGCAGGGGCCGCGCCTTGTCTCATGGCCGAATTTCCACCAAGTTGCGGTGCTGGACTAGTTACAGTTGATGGGCTGGATGGTGGTCGGGGGGCATCGATGTCGGTCCCGCCCCTGCCACCGCCTTGCACGCCTGTCCGTGCCCGTGCAGTGCCTCCATCCCTAGACGCGGCCACGACGGCGTCGAGCTCCTCGAAGAACCACGCCTTCTCGACCGGTGAGAGCAGGGCGACGTCCATCCAACTCCTGTCCTCGTGCGCTCCTCATGCTCCTGCAATCGAATCCCCCAACACTGATGCCAATTCTCCTTATCAGTTAGGAACCCAATTCAATGGTGACTTCACCGCTACGCCTGTGACGTGTGAACGGACCCTTTAGAGCAGTAGATTCTGCTGATGTGGACGATTGTGTGGAGCTGCGGCCTGATGATACGGCAGGGGATCCACATACGGCGCAGACTGCTGCCCGATGCCCCCTGAATACGATGCCGCGTGGGCCTCCGGCGGGTGATTCGCCATATACCGCGTCGTGTCCTCCGCTTCGTCGGGGCCCCCACGACCTGCACTTGAGGACGGGACTGACCGCACAACGAGGAAGAAGATGGCCCATGAGACGACAAACGCGAGACCGCAGCTGGCGCCGATAATCAGGACTGTCTTGTCTGAGCAGCGCCCAAAGTCGACGTAGCGTGGGCGGACGACGGCGAGAGCGACCCCGGCAGTGTTCTCAAGGAATCGCCACACGTTCCACAGCCACAGGCGCGTCCCCGCGAGCGCCGCGAGCACCGACCCATCACGGGGCGTCAACCGGGAGGCATCGACCGAGAAGATAGCGAAGAACGGGAAGAAGAGCACCGCCCGCAGCAACTGCTCCGAGGTCTTGGGGGCGGGGTACGCGAAGCGGCCCACGACCGTGACCACCATGGCGATGGCCACAAGTCCCAGCGAGTAGTAGACGACTAGTGTCCCCGTGGTCATGGCGACGAGAAGAATGGCCCCGAGGCGGAAGACGAACTGCCCCACGAGGAACAACGACGCCGCGAAGCGCACGAGCGAAGACTCCTGGACGGTGGATGGGACCTTTTGCCCATTGGCGCTCTCCTGTGGCTTCTTATTGACGTACGTGATGACAGCGTGGACGAGGGTGACACCGGTAGAGACGACCGCCCAGAGGTCGACGAGCTTCCACTTCCGATAATGGATCGTGGCATTGGCCTGGATGATGAAGATCGGCACATCCCGAACGATCCCCTGGATGAACGTGACGTAGACCAGCCCGTCCTGGAGCTCTTGGAGCTTCTCCTTGTGTGTCAGCGGCCGTTGGGTCGAGTAACCGTGCCCACCCGGTTCGAGTTGCTGGTGCTGTTGGTGCTCGTCATCGTCGTCAGGGGTCTTGGAGGACGCGACAAAGGTCCAGAGGGTCTCCATGAGCACGCGGAGCTGCAACATCCCGACGACAAAGGCGATGATCCCGTTCACGACCGCATTCCGCGTGAAGCGATCGCGGAACTTGGCATCGTGGGCCATCCCCACGACGCTCATCACGAGCCCGCTGAACACGAGGAAGGTGATCGAGAGCACGTACTCCTCGAACCACCCGCGCTTGATATACTCGCCGTTGAGGATCACATCCGTGACGACCGTGGAGACCTCGTACACGGCTGCCAGGACCTCAAACAAGTTTGGCATGGTATGGACTGTCGTACTCGCTCCGTGTTGATTGATGCAAAAAAACAAATTGTGTCACCTGCGGCGGACATGAAGTTTTTGAACCCAAACGTAATTCACCAACACAGACCCACCTTTTACAGGGAGCCATTTTGCCCAATGAATGAGCGAATGAATGAGCGATGATGGAATCCATTGGTCGACACCACTGTTCGGGATCTATCTGGACGGTTGTTGGTTGTGCTGTTTGTTCTGCAGTGTCGATGTGAAAAATGCTCGTTTTCAACAGAGAATAATCCACGGATGCCACCAAAGCTTCATGCAAGAGGCTCAAGTCCGCGCGGTTTGATTCTTCGAATACCCGAGAGTGGAGTGTGGTTGGAGCGGCATATTTCTCTGGTAGCAGATCGCGGCGTCCATCGGAATCCCGACTCCTCGTTCCCTCTGTGTTGTGCCCTCGGGTAGATTGGATGCACATTGGGATGGTTGGTTACCCATCGACATCAACAACGTCACCGAGCCACTTGAACGGTGCGCCGTCGACAGGCGGCACCTGGTGATCCCCGCGTCTCCCCCGCCGGTCGCGGCGCTAATTTGGCCCCACTCGCCTGCGGTGGTGGAATTTTTTTTTTGTGTTGGAGAAGCACGAAACGCCCGCTGTTGACACCGTCAAGTACGTGGCGAGTCTCTGCTATTTACCTTGCTGGCCGATCTCCGTTGCAACATCCCAAGGTTCCCACGCCGCCATGAGATCGCCCGCCTTCTCGATGAGACAGAGCATCCATGTCAAAAGCAGTCATGGCGATCGCTGGTCTCGCTGATCCATGTCCATTGCACTGCAATTGCGAAACCCCCCGGGGCAAGCGTGGCGCGTTCACCACATACATCGGAGCAAGTCCGCGGTCATGTCCATTCTGCAATCTTCTCAAATCCCAGCAAGTACTTCGAGCTGATCCTCCACTCATAAGAGCCCAATGGTGCTGCGGGGCTCCTCGGTCGCCATTGCCTTGGTCACTCTCCTTACGAGTCCCGTCTCGACCAGCGCCGCCAGTCGAAACCACGCCGGAGAAATTATTCGGGGGGGCGCCTGGCGATTTCATGCTGATGAAGATCCCTGCGGTTATGATCCGCATCGGCTGATGTGTTCCTTCGAGTCGGGCATGGGCCGTCGCCGCCGACTGGGACGCAGCAGCAGTCGCTCGACGTTCCAGCTGAGCGTCTCGAGCGAAGTGATCCCTCACCTAGGTGGACTCACGGTGTTCGTTGATCCCGCCCTTCAGCCCAAGAGCGATGACTGGATCGGCGTCTATTGCATTGACGATGAGGAGAATCCACTCAGCGACAGGGAATACATCGACTGGATCTCGGCCGATCACCTCGTTGATGGCGCAGCCGAAATTGGCCCCCTCGCCAACATGCGTTGCTCATGGCAGTTTCGATACTTCACAACGACCAAGTCCGACTCGTACGTCCGACTCGCAGAGTCCACGTACGTGCGGATGGCGCAGGGGAAGACCGAGCCCCTTCACGTGCACGCAGCGGCGACGGCCGATCCGTCGGAGATGCGAATCATGTGGGTCAGCGGCGCTGTCGAGGGTCCGCGTGTTGACTACGGCACAAACCCCGACAAGCTCACGAGATCGGCCACGGGTTCCGGCTCAACATACGCGGCCTCGGACATGTGCCACTCCCCGGCGACAGACGTGGCAGCCAATATGTTTCGCGACCCCGGGATCATGTACAGCGCTGTGATGACGGACCTCGAAGCCGATCGAACCTACTATTACCGCGTAAGTGGAGGCGTCGGTACATCAGCGAGCAAGATCTTCAAGCTCCGCACACCACCAGCTCCAGGCTCGCAGCAAGGGGTCGCCAGTTTCTTTGTCTACGGGGATCTCGGAGACTGGAACATCCACGCCACGGGGGCACTCCCAGTCAAGCGCACGGCCACGACAATGCAGCTGATCCGCCGGGACATGGACGACCCAAAGACTAACTACGTCGCGGTCCTCCACGACGGGGACCTATCATACGCCATGGGCAAGACCTACCTGTGGGATCAGTTTGGCGCCCTCATCGAGCCCGTCGCCGCCGAGATCCCGTACATGGTTGGCATCGGCAACCACGAGTACTGCCACACGAGCGGTGGGGAGAACGACCCGTCAGGAGCCCTGGGCAATGGTTTTCATCCACCCGAGGGAAACTATGGTGACGAATCCAAGGGCGAGTGTGGTGTCCCGGCCAACAAGCGGTTCCTCATGCCGGCGAATGGCAACCAGGTCTTTTGGTGGAGTGTCGAGATGGGCCTCGTTCACCACACGATGATCAGCAGTGAGCACGATTACACGCCCGGCTCGCCCATGTACGTTTGGCTGGTCTACGATCTCGAACGGGTCGATCGGACCAAGACCCCGTGGCTCTTCCTCCACTTGCATCGTCCAATGTACACGTCGGAGAAGTACAAGTCTGACTACAAGGTCTCGAAGTTTCTGAGCCGACACCTCGAGCCCCTGCTCGCCAAGTACAACGTCGATGCCGTGTTCAGCGGCCACTATCATGCCTACGAGCTCACATGTCCGGTATTCGCCGACAAGTGCCGCACTGAGCCCCTCGCCAGCGGCCATCAGAAGGCACTGGCGCCTGTGCACATCATGGTCGGCTCGGCCGGCGCTGACATCGATGACGCCGAACACTACGATGTCCCGTGGCGGGTGGACGCCCAGCTCGAGTACGGCTACGGTCGCGTGCACGTGCACAATGCCTCGCACGCGCAGTTCGAGTTTGTGCGGAACCGCGACGAGATCGTCGCCAGCTCAACGTGGATCATCTCGGACCACAACTGGACCGTGAATGCGACCGAGCCCCGCTCGCACGTGGTGGAGGACGACGAGACGGGTTCGGGGGGCGAGCACACTTCGGCCCTGCAGGCGTCCATCGCTGGTCGCGTCCAGGCCACAGCCGAAGCCTTGGTCGCGGCCCTCGTGGTGACTGTTCATCTTGTCGTGCGTGAGCTCTTTGCAAAATGAACCGACGTTGACAATTGTCCAACCACAGCTCCTTCATTTAGACCAATGACCGTACAGGTAGTATTACAACATCAGCAGTGATCGTTGGGTTAATTCTCATCTCGATCCATCAGACAGACGTGAATGTGATGGCGGACGCTTCGACATCGACGGCGGCGCCGACCGACGCCGCGGCGCGGGCGCTGTCATTCAGTGGCTTCTGCCGCGTCCTCGAGGCCGTCGAGCGGACGCCCAAGAGCGAGGCCAAGCTCCGCCTGGTCTTCAGCGACGCCCTCCGTGCGCAGCTCAGCGGCGGGGACCTCTACCCGCTCATCCGCCTCCTGCTCCCGCAGCTCGATCGCGAGCGGACGTACAACCTCAAGGAGAAGAAGATCGCCAAGATCTACATCGACGTTCTCGGCATGGCCAGTGAGAGTCGGGACGCTCGCCGTCTTGAACACTTCAATGACCCAACGATCGTCGACAGCAAGAGTGTCGGGGACTTTGCCGCCGTGCTCTGTGAGGTCCTGCAGTACCGGACGCTGGTCCGCACGACCGCGAGGCAGCATGAGCCAACGATTGGCTGCGTCAACGAGCTCCTCGACGGCCTCGTCCGAGCCGACGACGGCGGGGCCCGGAAGCGGCTCTTCCTGCGCCTCGCGACCGAGTTCTCGGCGAGTGCGCAAAAATGGATCGTCCGGGTGATTCTCAAGGACCTCAAAATTGGTCTGCGCCACGAGCGGGTGCTCAACTACATCCACCCTGATGCCACCGAGATGTACAATCACACGAATGACCTCCACAAGGTTTGTACGGACCTCCGAAACTCGGCAATCCGCTACGTCCCCAAAATCGAGCCGTTCCAGGTGTTCTCGCCCATGCTCGCCAAGCGCGTCGACTTCGGTGAGTGTACAAGCGCGATCAACGCCGATGCATTTGTCATGGAGCCGAAACTCGATGGGGAGCGCATCACGTGTCATCTTCAGTCGGGGGTGGTACAGTTTATCAGTCGCAATGGCGTCAACTACACCGAGATGTACGGCCCCCACATGGCCCCGTACGTCCAATCCCAGCTGCTTGAGGGCATCGATGTGATATTGGACGGGGAGATGATGGTGTGGGATAACATGGAGTATCGCCTTCGGGAATTTGGTCTGCTGAAGAATGTCGCGAATGCACTCCGCTCCGGCGAGGCGACTCATCGATGGTTATGCTACGTTGTCTGGGACGTCGTCTATCTGGGCGGTGAGAAGTCAGATTCGCTCATTCGACAAGTCTACAACGGTCCGGGTTCATTAAATGCGGTGATGGGTCTCCCGCTCTATGCGCGACGACAGCTTCTTCTGAAGATTCTCAAGCCCCTTGATCATCGCATCATCATCATCGAGCAGACACTCGTCAACTCCAGATCGGCAAAGGAACGGCACGAAGTTGTCATGGCCGAAGTTGATCGCCAAGTTGCAAGCGGGGGCGAAGGGGTGATCTTAAAGGATATCAATTCCCATTATATGTGTGGGGAAAGCAGCCGAAAAACAAAGAAGTGGATCAAGCTGAAACCGGATTATGCAGGTATGACCACCAACCTCGACGTCCTCATTATCGGTGGATTTTATGGCACTGGTCGACGCCGCAGCGGCGACGTCTCTACATTCTTGCTTGGTGTGTTGGCTCGTTCACTTGACAACGACGCTGCTGCAGAGGCTACCAAACCTGATGCCAAGATCCCAATAATATACACATTTGCCAAGGTTGGTACTGGTTACAACTTGGAAGAGCTTGAGCAATTGCGTCGAGACCTGGAACCACATTGGAGACCTTGGGATGCAGACAACGTACCCGATCATTTTAATGGTTGGCGGCCGCAGAAGAGTGATCTCAAGCCTGATCTTTGGATAGATCCACGACACTCCAGGATCTTGGAGGTGTATGGATTTGAGCTGACGTTCACAACGTTGTACCAGACCGGGCTGACAATTCGATTTCCTCGATGCAAAGCCATTCGGCAAGACAAGCCATGGTACCAATGCATGAGTGTTCAGGACCTCAACACAATTCGCGGAAGTATCTTCAACAAGCGGGCTGCAGATGTGGCTCTTGGTCAGAAAAGAGCGTTGAAGAGAGTGGTGAAGAAGGCGACACTTGCACGTGGCTCAGGTGGTTTAGTTGCGGATTTCTCAGGTGCCAAACTCGATGGAATCGAGATGCAAAACAACATATTCAAGGGACAGGAATTCTGTGTTCTCCCGGGAAAGTATGCAATGACCGACCAAATCGACATTCCAGACGACGTCATTCCGAAGGACAAGTCGCAGCTCTCAAAACAAAATGTGGAGAAAATTCTACATTCATTTGGGGCAACGATTGTCCAGAATCCACTCGTTGAATCGACGAGCTACGTAGTTGCTGCCTCGGATTCCGGATTTAAGGTCGCGAACCTGAAGAAACAAGGAAAGTTCAACATTGTCTATCTGAACTGGGTGTTATCTTGCGTTCGTGATTCCCGCCGAGTTCAACTCAAAGCACGAGATTTCATATTTGCGACGGATGCAACCCGAGAATTGTTGGCCAAGGAGTATGATCGATACGGCGATCACTTCACTGATGAGGTCACTCCTGAAGAACTGAAAATGATCTTTCGAGAAGTTGGAAGAGTTGATTTGAGTATCTCTTCCACTTCTACCAATCGCGTACCGTGGCAAATAATGATGAAGGAGCTTGCTGTAGAGGAAGAAGATGCGATGGAGTCTAAAGTCACGTGCCTTGCTCATTGTGTCGTTTATGTCGATTGCTATCGAACAATCCGAGTTGTCGGTTCGGCTACAAGAAACGACTTTTCCGATCCGTTCGGGCCAATGATGTTGATTCAGCAAGTGGTTCGGTTGTTTGGAGGTCGTGTCACTGATATCATTGATGACGCTGTGACCCACGTTGTTCTGAACTCACGCAGCGATCGTGACCGGATTGAGCTACTCCGGCCTGTTGTCCAAGATTTCCGACGGCGCAGTGTGAAAGAACCGCCGGTAGTCTCACGTGACTGGGTGGATGAATGTGCCAAGCGGCAGTCACAAGTTTCTATCGATGATTTCTTTATACCAGTGTGAGTCACACAGGGATAAAGAAGTCGCCGATTGAAACTGTGTGAGTGGTCGAGTGAAGTTGTAGTGTGAGTATCAATAATTCATAGTCATCTGCTCAAGAAACGCACAAACAATTTGATTTTTCATGGACTAAATTAGCAAATGCGTGTCGCTGAATCGATGTCAAGACGGGCATGTGGGGCTCGTCGTGGCAACGTTGCAGCGACATGCTTTTCAAACATCCTATCCTATAGCATCCGAGCACCAATCGAAGTCGTCAAACAAGAAATCCACTGACAGTGGCGCTTGTTGCTCCCGCTCCACATAAACAACAGATCCACCAATCTGCTGAGATGTAAACTGCTCCTCGAAATACGACGTATCCATTGTGCCAACAAGACGCGGTGCAAACGGAGGAACCACTTGCTTGGTCGACAGTTGATACCAATCAACCGCAGCAAACACTGGGTGGTCAAAGATTTCTCGCATCCCACCGGGCCCGTTGCCAATTCGCTGTTTGGCGTCTTTGTGCAACAATCGCGACACCAAATCACGCATATCTGCAGATAAGTGGCTTGGAAAAGAGGGATCCGAACGCTCGATCTTCCGGAATAACATACTTCGGTCACTTGGACAATAAAATGGAGGGAACCCAGTCAGGAATTCGTAAATCACGCATCCGAAACTCCATAAATCTGCTGCAAGACCGTATCCGTTTCCTGCAAGCACTTCAGGAGCAATATAGTCAGCCGATCCACAGAAGGTTTTACATGTGGAATCGGTCTTGAAAACGTTCTCATGGGCAAAACCGAAGTCTGCCAGGCGAATGAATCCCTGACTATCGACCAGAATGTTCTCAGGCTTTAGATCACGGTACAGGATCCCATGTTGATGCAAATAGTTGAGAGCCAACGCGATTGATGCAGCGTAAAAGACCACGAAGTGTTCTGGCATGCGATTTTTCGTGAACTTCTCCAGTAGGAAGTACATATCCCCACCAGCACAGTATTCCATAACGAAGTTTAGACTCTGCTCACTTTCGAAGGCACAGTACAGCTTCGTGATAAATGGGTGGTTAATCGCCGCAAGCACATTCTTCTCCGTGAGAAGACGCTTAGTGTCGCGATCCTGAGAGTCTTGGCTTAGCTTGCACTTTGGAACCATCTTGAGAGCAAAGAGCTGCTCAGGACAACCGCGGAGGCAGCTTAAAAGCACAGTGCCGTAGGACCCGGAACCAATCACCTTGAGGATTTCAAACTCATACTTGAGGGCGTTATCACAAGATTGTAAAGCGCGCTTCGCAGACGATTCGCATGGACTTTTGGACGGAAGGTCCTGCCCTCGGATGGATGGAACGGATGCGGACTTCTTCATCGGCTTTGACGGCTGTTCTTGACGGAGTTGCGCGTACGAGACGTCCCAGTCATTGCAGCGTGTGGGTGCTGTCGCCGTTGATCCAAAGGACGATGAGGATGAGGACGAGATCGATGCCGTCGTCCCGCCTTCTGACATCGCGTCGAGCTTGTCATCCGGGCCAAGTGACATCCTTGCAAAGGAGCTCTGCACCAGGTGCGCAAACACCCACGTCTTCACGCTCCCCCATCGTCGGCGGGTGGTTGACGCTCCAGTTCCGCTTCCAGCTGACTCCAAGTACTGATTGCACAGTGAGTCGCGGCCCGCAGCAGCAGCCATCCAGTCATCGACGCTCGGGATCAGGAGGGGAGTGATCGGGGCCATGCCTAAGCAGACAAGGCAGAGCGAGCGAGCGAGCCGAGTCGCGTTCGATTAGAGCGCCGTCGGGCGGCTCGATTCCGCGGGTTCCGGTTCAGCAGGGTCTTCGTCAGCTATGCAGCAGAGACGAACGCCGGCCAGGGGCATAGGAGACGCGCGCGGGGGGGCGACGAGTGGTGGACGAGGAAGCGAGCGAGCGAAACCCAAGCAGCGCGCACTCGTGCCAGCGACGTCGCTTGGTGCGAGGGCGGTCGAAAATGAACTGACGCAAAGGGACTGACGCAAACGGGCGGGTGCTTTGTGGTGGGTGCCAATACTCCCCCTTGTGTGTGTGGTGAAAACAAGAGAAAAATAGACCCAGGAAGGCCACGTATGTGACGAGCAGGCAACAATCATTTTGACCAATAAGCGCTTATGAAACCCGTTTTCTATCAATCACAATCTGTGTGACCTGTCGCACAGGTTTCTCCATCGCCAAATTCTTGTGGGATGCAGAAGGCAATCCAACGAAAGTGAACCTAGGGATGGTCAAAACTGGCAGATATTTGAAAGCGCCAGAGCCAAGCAAATTAGTGATGCGCGTGACGTCACCAATGACCACCACTTATGCAACATGGGACGAACCCCGAACCGGCGCAGCAACTTCCTCAACGTTGAGAGATTGCTGCCATGCGCGTGTTGGCGATCATGGGCATGGGAGGAGGGCATCGATTCAAACTCTCATTACTTTGATACTATCATGAACATTACAAATTGTTTAGGAGCACAGAACACCCGAAGTCGGGCCTTTGATCTCATCAGAGCACGATGGTGAAACACGCCAGAGCCGCTTTACTTCGAAGCATCAGGCCGGGTTGCCGCAACATACAACGCCCACGAGCGAGTCAGGCCGTCGTCCATCTTCACCTTGTCCAGTACGGACAGTGCCTCCTTCTTGTTGATCGTCGCGTAGTTGGCGTAGAGCAACGAATTCCAAGCATTCGTGAGATCCTTTCCAACGACGATGGACTCCTTTGACAAAACATCTTCCCACTCTTCCTGGATGAACTTCGGCGAGCGCACAATCTCGTTGATCGGGGACACGGGAATCATCTGGATGCCGTGGATGCAGTACTTCTCAGCACTGAACCACGTCGCGTAGTCGACCTTGTTGTCAAAGAAGATTCCGGTCACGTGGTTTTTGGCAAACTCAGGAGGGTGCAACTTGTTGTCCGAGTCCATGAGGAAGTACGTGCGAACAGCACGCGCATCGACACGGAGCATGAGACTACCGAGATCTTCGACGGCCTTGTTCCCGGTCACTTGACCCCAGAGCATCATCCCATAGTGGAAATTGATGTCTTCCGATGTCGACTCCTGGTCCTTGCCGTCAGCCAACGGTGATGCGCCGTGCGAGTACGAGTGGCCGAGAAACCACGAGAAATGGCGAAAAGTTGGGAAGTACTCGTCCGCCGGGCTCGGGTTCGCAACGTCACGAAGCAGAGTCCAGATTGTGGCTTCGAGTTCCGCCATGCGTTCCCACTTCGGATCGAGTTTGCGGAGAATCGCCGAGCCCATAATCCAATAGCCATAGTGATAGTGATGGTCGTTGTAGATACCATTCCCAAAGTCGGCGTTGATATCACCCTTCTTGAAGACTTCTGATGTCACGATGCCCCGATATGTCGTGTCATAGGCAAGAGGAGACGGGAAAGAATTGGAGACAAACTTCTCCAACACGGTCTCAAGCTTCTTTAGACAAGTCTGAAGCAGTGTCTTGTCTTCACCAGCAATTGTCGGTTCATCGGCTAGCAGACACAACGAAGCGTACTTCTGGAACGCCTTGCCACTGAAATAATAACTTGCACCATCAATCTTCCACTCCGCGTCGATATCTTCTTGCAACTTCTCCTTGAGCTGCAATTGCTTGACAACATCCGCCGCGATGGGGCGTGGCGAGTAAAATCCGATTTTCTCCTTCAGCTCGGGTTCTTGAAGCTTCCAGGCAGCCGAACCAGCAGCCGCGCTCTTCGTGACAACACCAGACATGGACCCTCGGACCGTTGACTGAAGGGTGATGTTGTTGGCACCCAAACCAGCATCGCCCATCGAGTCCAAATGGTGCTGAAAGGCAAAGTGCAAGAGCCCACCTTCAGCGCAGGTGGTGCCATTCACTTGCCAGTTGAACGAGTACTGCGTCCGTGACTCGATAGAAATCTTCCCA
>JAADYI010000399.1:0-18732 GCA_023338185.1 Lagenidium sp. CBS 127285
CCCCTCGGGAGAGTGACTTCAATACTACTGTGGGTCCGGTCTCAAGACGATAATGCGAGGGATCCAGCAGCGTTTGCATATAACGGAGGGTTCATGTTGGTGTCGGGACCCGCAGTGGGACATAATTAGGAGTTTTGGTCCCGCATTCGCGGAATGTTACGCGAACTCGACGTCCACCTTCATGCGACCTCCCCGGCTCTCTTCACCCAACGAGCTCATCATCATCATTGTGATCACAAGTGCATCCATTCGCCACCACGCACAGACCATCATGGCGACGGCGACGACAACTGCGACGACGACGATGGCGGCGAGCCCCGCGCGCGTCTACACCGCGACATGCGCGGCACCGACCAACATCGCGACGATCAAGTACTGGGGCAAGGCCGACACGCGGCTCAATACGCCCCTCAACTCGTCCGTGAGCGTGACCCTCGACCAAGCCGACCTGCGGACCGTGACCACCGCCGCGGCGTCCCCGGCGTTCGCCGCCACTGACCTCTGGCTCAATGGTCGCCCCCACAAGCTCAACGCCCGCGTCGAGGCGGTCCTCCGGGAGATCCAGGCCCTCGCCGCCCGACAGTTCCCGGCAGGCGAGAGAGCCACAAAGGACGTGCCGGACCCCACGTGGCACCTGCGGATCGTCTCGGAAAACTCGTTCCCGACGGCCGCCGGGCTCGCGTCCTCGGCCGCGGGTTACGCGTGTCTCGTGGCGACGCTCGCCGAACTCTACGGCGTCCACGAGGAGTTCCCGGGGCAGCTCTCGACCATCGCCCGCCAAGGCTCGGGTAGCGCCTGCCGGAGCATGTATGGGGGCTTTGTCCGCTGGCAACGTGGCCCACCGACCGAGGACGAGTCGGACCTCGCGGCCGCCGCGATCGCCGCCCGCGGGAGCCGTGCCGTGCAGATCGCTGACGAGGCGCACTGGCCCGAGCTCTGCGCGATCATCTGTGTGGTCCACGATCGCGAAAAGGACACAAGCAGCACGAGTGGGATGACCACGAGTCGGGCCACGAGCACGCTCCTCGCGCACCGCGCCGACAACGTCGTCGACGGCCGCCTGGCGACCATCGAGGCCGCCTACCGCGCCCGGGACTTTGCGACCTTTGCCCGGGTGACCATGGAGGACAGTAACCAGTTCCACGCCGTCTGCCTCGACACGTTCCCGCCGATCTTTTACCTCAATGAGGTCTCCCGGAAGCTCATCCACCTCGTCCACCGCTACAACGCCGCCCGCGGGGCCACCCGTCTGGCCTACACCTTTGACGCCGGCCCCAATGCCGTGCTCTTCCTCGAGACCCGGGACGTCCCCGAGGTCGTGGCTCTGCTCCGGCATTACTTTCCCCGGTCGGCGGCGGCAACAGGGACACCGCTACCGATCCACTCCAAGACGATGCCGTCGTTGCTCTCGTCGTCGTCATCGCCCGTTCCCCAGGACCTGAAGGACGCCGTCCAGCTCGCCCCGACGGTCGATGGGCTCAAGATGCTCTACGTCACGCGCGTCGGGGGCGGCCCGCGGGTGCTCCCCGTCAACGAGGCCCTTGTCGACCCCGCGACGGGCGAGCCCCGACTCCAGAGTCACGCATCAAAGACGTCGATGACGTCCAACGCCAAGACCCACGTGATGGCCCCACGGGCCCTCGCGCTCGCCCTCGCGGCCACGGTGCTCGTCTCGACGACGCTGCGGGGCCTCGCCCGACGGGCGACGTAAAGCGTCTGCCTCCCACCTACCACCAAGCGCCATAGACTAGATGGCAAAGTAAATCGACTGGTATGATGATAGAATGATCCACTCCAGCAACTAGAACATGAAGAGGAAAAACACGACTACTCAATGATACATCGCCTGCGTGTGTGCATGCCTGCGTGCCTGTGTGTGCCTGCCTGCTCCTAAGAGAATGCAAAGATTCATTAGGCGCCATGGGCCGTGGTCCGGGTGGCATCGAGCGCGGCCTTTTGCTGGCGACGCTGGACCATCGCCACGAGCTCGTCGTCCGTGATGACTGTGGCGCGGTCGCCTGCGGTGGCGGCGGCAGTGGCCCACGGCGGGGGCTGCAGCGTCAGTCGCTGCATGCTCGTCATGATCTGGGCCCGCGTCGCGGGGTCCATCGTCGTCGTCGTCTTTGTGTTCGTCGTTGGTGGCTCTGGTGGGGACGTCGGCGCTAATACACAGTCGGGGTCCTGTTCGTCCTCGTCGTCCTCGTCGTCGCTGCCTCCGGGGGACGTCGGCAGCGGCGCGTAATACGTATCGAGATACGAGTCCGCGTCGTCGTCGTCGTCGTCGTCCTCGTCCTCGGCGGCCTCCTCGTCCGTGTTGCCCCCGTTGTCACTGGGCTGCTCATCGCTGCGGGCGGCGCTGCCGGTGCTGCTGTGGTGGCTGCTGCTGCGCCGCCGCCGATGGCGATGGGAGTGGGGGACGCGCGACTGCGCGAGCACCGCCGCGTACTCGGCCTCGAGCCCCGCGAGCGGGTCAAAGCCCGCGAGGAACTGGGCCATCGCCTCGTCGTCCACGGCGCCGACAATCGTCGGCTCTTCCATAATCTGCGCGTCGCTCGTTCTGGTTCTTTGGGATTGTATGGATTTTCGGCAATCAGACAAATTTTAACGATATGCGTCCAAAGGTCACAATTACACTGCAGGAATGAAACAGACTCTGACAAAAACATAAAATTGCCATTGATCGATTGACAGCATTGCATTGCCTTGTGAGGGATGTGCGTTCGGTCGTCGTTATTGTCGTCGTGTTCGCCGTTGCTTGCTCGAGGGTGTCGCTTGTTAGCGCTTGGTGTACCACTGGATGATGTCCTGGAGCTCGATGAAGCCCGTGTTGTCGATGTCGAGGTCCATCATCGCATCGTCCACGTCCGCGTCGCTCATCGCGAGCCCGAGGTCCTCAAGAAAGTAACGTCGGAGCTCCTTGGCCTCCATCCGCCCGTTCCCATCAACGTCGTACTGCTCAAAGAGCTGCTTCATCCGCCGGACCTGGTTCTCGGTCGCCTTGCGCTGGGATGCGAGGTTGGTCTTGTCCTGGAACCACTTGAGGGAGAACAGGAGGAGGTCCTCGGGGTTCTCCCGAATCACGCCCTTGGTCCAGTCCTTGATCACATGCGGGAGATCCGGGGGCACCGCGATCTGCTCGGCCGAGAAGATGCGATTCACGTCCATGTTCTGGGGATGTACGTGCTCGTGGGTTCCAACGCTGAGTGAGAAGCCTCAGCAAACCACCACAAAACGACACGACGGTTCCTACTTTTGGCTCCGTCCCCGCCCCTTCACAGCGACGGAGTCTTCCAAAAGTTGTTTCCGACCGAGTTCACATCACCCGTCAGGAGCTTGTATGACTGCGTGACGGCCACAAAAGCCGCGACGCGCTCGTCCTTCGAGACATCGCCGCCGACACTCGCGGATCCCGTACCAATCGTGTCGCTGGCCTTGTCTGGATGCAGCTTGAGGACCAACTTGCGATACTGTCGCTTGATCTGTTGGGCTGTCGCTTCGCGCGGGACCCCTAAGACGCCGTAGACATCCCGTCGCTCCCACATCACTCGAATGCGCTCAGGCTGCCAGAGCATGTCCCCATCAAGGACGGTGTTTGGCGGGATCGAACCATACGTACTCGAGACCTTGAATGTATTCCGGTGAAGCTTCATCCGCACGCGAGCTGCTCGAAAGAGATCTTCCTGTTCGTTCTTGTGGGAAGGAATGTGCGGTGCACCATTCGGCAGGCTATCGGTCGACGAGCCCGACACCGTCGAGTCCGAAAAGGTAAAGTCAGGGATCGTAAAGTTCTGAGTTGGTTCCTGCTGGCGACGCCGTGCTGGGGATCGAGAGGCTGCATCGGAATTGGATCGTCTCGTGCGCTTCGGTGCGGGATGATGGGACGAAGAGGAGGCTGACCACGGTCGACTAGTTTGCTTACTTGGTGACGACGACTCCGACTCTGAGTCATGGTGTTCAGCTTGAACATGACGACGCTGGCCAGCGCTCGGCTTGATGCGGAATCGCCGCTCCTTTCGTGCTTGCGCAAATCCATTCAAGAATCCTGCACCCATTCCTGGTCGAAGATTGCATGTACAGTGGGCTGTGCACTGTTGGCACTGCAGGCAGCTCTTGACCATTCCACACCGATCACTCGCAAGAAGACTCTCCGAGGTTGAATCCAGTGCGACATACTTGCAACCGACTCGCGTCTCAACAGCAGAAACGAGCAAGTTGAGAGTCTTTTGAACAGCAGTTGATCGAGTTGAGCAACACATCCGACATCCACAGCCAACGCATACACAATGAAGGCAGCACCCGGAACACCCTGTACAGCGTCGGCGAACATCGCGACAACCTGTACATCCCATTCGCAAGGGCGATGCTATCGCACGCTGCGGCCGCACCGGTGCGGATGAGGTTGAGTAAGATCTCGGTCGTACGGTTGTAGAGCTGTCTTTGACGGTCTCTGCAGCTTTCCTCTCTGGAGACGAGGGAGGGTTTGAATTGGTCGCCTCCGGAGGATGTTCCCCCTTGGCTTCCGTATCTTTGACACAATTTGCAGTCGCGTTTTTGTCCCTCTTGCGTTGTCTTGCTGACAACTCTTTCGAGGGTTTTGTGAGTGCATCTGCTTTGCTTGTGCTATTGGATCTTTGACGGCTTCGCCCCATAATTTTTGGTGACTCTGCTACAGCAGCCGGAGACTCGTTGTTTAGGAATTTTGTGAGCGCCGACACACACGATGCTGCGAGGAGGTTGCACGCATCTAGAAGGTTCTTTTTGTCAACGTCGAGCTTGCTCGCGTCAACCGTCTGCATTTTCTTCGCGACGCGCTCCACGTCGTAACGCAGCTTCTTCATCTCAACAACGTCTGGGCCATCATCGTCATTGAACACACCAGTATAATCAACCGTCGTAGGGGGTTCAGCGAGAGGAAGTTGCGATTTTTCTTCGACCGTCGCAGCAGACGAACCTTCTGGGCGGGTTGATGATGTGGTCGAGGCTGGTTTCAACAAATGTCGATGAGATGAATAGTAGGTTGCCCATTGATGGAGCAAAAGACGACGTTCAATGGCGACTTGTTGCTTGTACTCTTTCTTCAACGCGTTGGAGTGTTTCACATGTGTTCGCCATGGGGCTGTCCGCCCAAGCACTTTCATTGATGTTTGCATTGACGCAAGGGACTCATTGAGCTCTGTTCTTGCTGCCTCAATATTCGAACTTGACATAAGGTGCCTGTTCAAATCGCTTTCATTGAATGACTCCACCTGCTTCAATACATCCGGGGGACTCAATCGCTTGAGGTTTGCCAGTCTCGAGTCGTTGGACCGTTGTGCACCGTGGTCATCGTCAACAGAGTCGCTCGCTGCCTCATCACTTATGGTGCTGTCAGCCACGAATTCCTCTGTTTTGGTAGAGATATTGGCGACGGAAAAATTCATGTGTTCATCTTTAGCCGAATACATCAACCGTTGACGGTGCCAAACAAACAGTGCATCTTGGAGACACGTAAACTTATCGTACGACCGGTCGCCGTCCAGCAAATCTTCATCATACTGATCGAACCATGTGTGCGAATTCTCAACAAAGACTGTTGCCCACTTGTGAAGCTGGAGTTGTGTGTTCTCAACCAAAACTTTCGCCACTGAACCCTTGAATTGATTGACCAGAAATATCAACTTGTCCCCGACGCGCTTACTGTGGGAATACCGTCCGTTTCCGTTTATGGAGCTAACGTGTCTATTGACCTCCACCAGAGTACGGTCAACATCTCGCATGGACTCTTCCATGTGGCTTGCGATGGTTTGCAGATAACCACTTGCCTTCTCTCGTTTTTCATGCAGTGCGGTTACATCAGTCAATAGTGCACAAGGAACATCATCTTCGTCCTTCCAGTCGAGAACATGGTTAACTACCTCTGGGCAGTGAATAATAGTCTCTCGCACAAGCGATATCGGCAAAGAATCGCTCAGACTTGACTCGATTGCTGAAGATCGGATCGGACGAAGAACAAACTTGAACAAATCTGACGCCAGCGTATCAGGTGAGAGCAAATCTCGCGTTTCATCTACCATACTTGCATCTGGAGTGCCCTCCAACACCAAGAGTGCATGGTGGTGTTGCGCAACCAAGTGCAACGCAAGCATCAGAGGATGCAAAACTTCCAATGACCTCTGCAAAGTACTCCAGTTAGGCAACTTGGAGCTCGTGAAACTGGACACTGTCGATGTAAGAGCTGATATCGAATCCAGAAAATCAATTCCGATTCGGCGATGATTGCGAATGAAATCTCGGATATGACTGTAGTCATTCTTGCTAAGGATACATTCTCTCAGGCGTGCCCTGTTTTCGGACTCGTAAGAGAGTGAAATTGGCTGGAGGTAGAAATACTGCCGGCGGCCCGTCATGAAATGAAGCAGTTTGCAATGGCTTTCTTCGGAATAGTCTTGAATCAAATTCATATCTCGTGTTTGCCCAGTGCTGGAGAAGCCAGACCGAAACGATTCATTGCCTTCGGAATTAGTTGGCAGATTCACATTTTCATGGCTGGGAGTCTCATGTGTGGAGTTGATATGGTTACCGTATTCCTTCTTTTCATCAGAGGACAGCGAGTCGTCTTCTTCTTCTGGTTCGGGCGCGTCCCATTCATCACAATGGGTTGGGATCGTGTCGTCAACGGATGGACACATCTTCTCCGACTCACATGAAGCACCAATTGATCTTTTGGTTCGTTTCGAAATGACAGATTTGAATTCGGAGATCTTGTGGATCAAATCGGAGTACTCACGACTTGGTGTGAGTTCAAGAAGACCACTGCATTTGTCTCTTGCAGATGGCACTCGCACAGATTTCCACACACACGCATCCTGCGCAGCAGAGAGTTGATCAATGCGGCGGCGTTTGCGAGTTGACGCCTCCGTTGTCGCCATGATCGCGCATTGCGTTCGTAACACCGCGTCCGATAGTCGCTGCTGTTGTTGCATGAGCCGAGCAGCATGAACCATCTTGACGTATTTCTGCTTCTCCCAGAGCAATCTTCGTCGAGCGCGGATCGCCTGTGCCTGGACTCGTTTGGAAAAGTCGATGCCTTGTGCCAGGCATATTCGAAATTCATCAAATTGCTCGCTCGCGACGGCGACATCCGGGATAGGGCCACTGGTCGATGACGGTGCCATCGAGTCAGTGGACGCCAGGGTCTGGTCGACAGGTCGCCTGTCAACACGCTCTCTCTTGGCGATGTTGTCCTCATTGTCTCCCGGTAAGGGCCCTAGAGCCAAAGAACGACGACGTGAGTTGCACAGCCCCAGGGACAGTCACTCGCACCCAGTGTTTGCTCGTTACGCACGCTTACGACCGCTGGTCCCGCGCTCGTGGCTGGGCATCGGCCCCTCCGATGGCACCGCGGGATGCGTCGAGGGTATTCGAGTCTGCGCTCTCCGTTCGTCGACAGCGTCTCGGCCCGAGGTGGACTCATTGCGATGACGTGTTGATCCCGACGGAGCGCTCTGTGGGCCCCAGTGCGGCTGCTGGTCGATCGAGTCCGCCGACGTCGCCGTGGAACTGGACGCACTCGCGTGGCTGCTGGAAGATGCAACGTTCCCACCACAATCGACAGCCGCACTTGGTCGCGGTCTCCGCAGAAGCAGCTCCGCCGACTCGAGCGCAGACTGCAGCAACTGCATACCCTGATCCACCTGCTCGCATGTACCATCGGTCAGTGGTGGCCCCGGGTCCCGCGCATACCGTCTCTCCAGCGAATCGCATCGTGTGTTTGCTCACCCTCTTGATCGTCTCGGCCGACACCGCGAACGTCAGCGTCTCCGTGGAACCGCCGTCGATACCGTCGTCGCCCCGGCCCCCGTGGCTGCCCTTGCGCCGCGGCCGGTGGACGATCGTCGTCCTCGACTGGGCCATGATCGCCTCCAGCCCGCGCGCGGACTCGTCGCCGCCGCTATCGCTCGTGAGCTGCGCCAGCAGCCGCGCGGGGCCCACGCGGGTCTCAAACGTGACCATCCGCGTGACCTGTGGGGCCGCACTCGTCGCCGTCGACGGCGCCGTCGTGGACGGGAGCGAACTGCCGTTGCTGCTGCTGTGGTCGTTGTTGCCGCAGCTCGCCGTCGGGCGACGCGATGGCGACCGTTGCGCGGCGATGCTGGCCGCGCTCTTGGGCCGCGTCGGACTCGACACACGCGCGTGGGCGCTGCCCTGTGGGGCGGCGGCAGCGCCGGGCGCGATCGTCGATGGCGACGGCGTCGGGACCGCCGACGTGGCCCCGGATGGCGCCGTTGGCGACTGGCCCTCGCGCTTGCGCCGCCCCGTGCGTCGCCGGGCGAGAGCCGCGTGTTGGTTGTTGCCGCTGTTGTAATAGTCGTCCCCGCGATACCGTCGCGCATTGGCTGTGGTCGCTGTCGTCGTCGCCGTTGCCATCGTCGCGATCACCGGCGGATGCTGTTGCTGTGGATGATGATGGTGATGGTGGTGGTTGGTCGCCGCGTGCGTCGCGTAGCCGGGGCCGTGGGCGGCGCTCGAGGTCGCGATCGAGAGCCCCGGGGCCCCGCTACCACCGGCACCGGGGCCCTTGACCGCCGCCGCCTTGTCGGCCACGCCCAGCGACGCCCCGATCGAGATGACCCCCATCCCGCTCGCTGGTCGGTCGGTGCCGTCGTCCGTGTGTGTGTTGGTTGTTGTTGTTGGTGGGGTCCTTCCTTTTGCAGCCAGTTAAAGCCCCTCCTGGGGTGGAAGGACCAGGTGCGAAAATGTAAAAACGTTGGCGTAAATACGGCAATATGGCGACCCTGCCATCACAACTACGCTCCCTGTCTTGTGATAATAATTGCTGTCGTGGTGGGCAATACCATTGTTGCACGAAACGACAATAAAAATTGCTTCGTGATCGCGATGTCCAAAAGGCCCAACGAGCAACCACCTCGAAGTAGGACGACGCAATGACGAAAACGATCAAGCAATGTCGTCCCGGACACGAACGACGCATTTCGGAGTGGTCCTCTCTTCATCGTCTGGACTTGATTCGACCTGAGCGACCGTCGGCAAAATAATGCACAGAACAATCCGCATTCCCCCTCCACGATGACAAACCGCACGTTCATCCAACAAACTCGGCACACATCAATTAGGGACACCAACCTGCAGCGACAGGAGACCGCAACAAGGATGAGCGACGAGAGCGGACGCCGGCGCTGGGCGTGCATCGCCAGCAAACCAAAACCACCCCAAGTGGGGCATGACTTGGTCCGATCTCCCGTCACGGGTACCATCAGCGTCCGTGGAGGCACTCGACGAGCGGCTCTGTGATATCTTTATCTGAGAGATTGTGCGTGTGTTTATGGCGACTGTTGTGGCGCGAAATCGTCGTGTGAGCATTGTTCATACGTCAGTCGCATTCTTCACTTATGGATGCGAACATTGGAGAACGCGCAGTGAAGAAGACTCGATGAACGTGGCTAATGAACGAAGTTGGCTGTTGGCATGTGTGCTTTTAGCGCCTTCCTCATCCTCATTCGGTGAGCCAGTACGCCGTGTGTGCGCGTTGTCTCTCGTGGTCGTTGACTTTTGGCTGAGTGGGCCCATCATTCGTTGCGCAAAACGCATTTGGGCAGGACATACAGCCAAACAACGGATCCGAATCAAACAACATCACGGGGAGGCAATCAATGGGATGAATTCGATGGTGGTGGTGCGGGTGGGCACGCGTGGGGGGGGGTCACGTGCAAAGCCTACTCGGCCGCTCGCTCACTCAGCCTTCTTCTTGGCGTCGGCGAACATGAAATCGTAGTCCTGCACCTGGCTCTTGAGCGAGTCCCGCTCGGCCATGAGGCTCTGGATCTCACGAGCCTGCGTGGCGACCTTTTCCTCGAGCTCCTCGCGCGCGCTGGCGGCCTTTTCCGCGTCCGCCTTCTCGTCCATGAGCTTCATGAACGCCGCGCTCTGGCCCTCGGCCTGCTTCTTGACCACCTCGATCTTGGCCTCGACGTTTGCGACCTCCTTCGTGGCGACATCGAGCTTGGTTGAGAGCGCGGCGTTCTCCTCGAGGAGCTGCGCGAGGACCGACTTGCCGTCCTTGGCCTTGTCACCACCTTCCCCTGTGAGGGCCTCGAGCTTGGTCAGCTGGGCCTTGAGCTTCTCGTTCTCCTCGAGGAGCGTCTTGTAGCCTGTCGACGCGCCCTCGGCTTGCTTCTTCATGGCCCCGAGGGACTTCTCCAGGCGCAGGCCCGTGGACATGGACTCGTACACGAGACGGAGAAGCAAAAAGAGGAACAGGCAAAAGCCCGTGATGTACATGTCGCGCTGGGCCGTGAGGAGACGGAGCCGGATGCCATCGCTGAGGTGCGTGTCGGACAAGTGGTACCTGTACACCGTGTGCACGTCCGCTGCAGATATGCCACAAACACAGAGCGAAGCAATAGTGAGACCATTGCGCACGCGACGTCGCGGCGGCGTTGACGCCGGCACCAACACGAGCAACCAAGCACGCACAGAGGAAGAGCAAGGCGACGAGCGCGAGGACGACCATCCCGACGGTCCCGAAGAACGAGTCCCAGCCTCCGATGTGCTTCGAGAGGAAGCGGATGACCGACTGCATGAGCGACTTCCCCACGGGGAGGCTGATGAGCAGGCAGATGACGCCCTCGACGATCATCATCCAGAAGAGCAGGTAGTTGACGAGCATATTGGCGAACGCGGCGGCGGCAGTAGCGGCGGCGGTGGTCGGGGGAGTAGTGATAGATCTGTGTTTTCCTCGACTTGGGCGGAATTGGTGTGATGATGTGGATGCTCGGGATCGAGAAAAGGGAAAGCTCGGTCGCTGATGTACGTACTTAAGCGGGTGATAGTCGTACCTAAGAAGGACGGCTGTGGGAGTTGGTGTGACCTGGTTTGCATGGGGAGGAAGAGGCACTCTGCCTGGATCGAGTCCAGAGAACCCTCATGCTGCTCTTCAATGGTTTGGTTTGTGTTCTGTTCCGCCGGATAGATAGACCGGCGATCGGCATCGACTCGGCGCAATCTGAGTACAAATTTAGTTAATGCATCTATGACATCGCTGCACCGCGATGCATCGATCATTCTCCCATCGCATCAGGCCATGAGACACAGACAGTAACGAGAGCTCGAAATCCGATTCATTTCCCGTTTAGCGAGTGACCCCGAGGACGCGGCCATCCCTCCAACTGAAAGATCCGTGTATTCTTGACCGTTGATCCGCCTTAACTTAAGCCTTGCGGGCCGCCGCGATGGCCTTCTTGACGAGGGCCGACTTCTGCTTACGGGCAATCATGGTCTTGAAGCGGTCGAAGTCGTTCAACTGCGCGCGGGTCTTCTTGTTGGCGATCTTCTTGGCCCAGGTGGTGCTGTTCCACTTCTCGACCGTGCCGGCGGCCTCCAACGCCTTCTTGAGCGTCTTCTCGCGAGCCTGGCGCGGGATCTTGACGGTCAAGTCGGTCAAAGCGAGGCGCTTGAACGAGATGACCTGGCGGTTGACGCCGGTGACCGAGAACGGGCCATCGACGAGGGCCTTGTTCTCATCGACAACATCGATGATCGTGGCGATCTTGCCGGCATCCGGGCCGTAGTTGATCAAGGCAACGCGGCCAATCGAAACAAATCGGGTGAAAGTCTACAATAACGAGCTCCTGGTCAGCAACGGTAGCTGTAGCAATAGGTGGGTGGCAAGGGGCAGTGGTGGATGGGGCGATCATGGGAAGCGTGGCTTTGGCGTTGACCACGGACAGCTTTGGGGAGTGGGAAGATTGTGGCGTCTCTTCGCTGCCATCACCACAGGCACCGATAGGATTCAGCTCGATTCTAGCAATGTCTGCTGCTGCGCCAGTAGTCGTCATCCGCTGCATTTAGCTGACGTGAGGGCGTAATCGCCTCCGTAGAAGTTTATCGGGTTGTGCGATAGTCCAGCACGTCGATGTGGTGTCTGTCGAAATGATGCAGCCGAGTTCTCGCCGTCATTGGTGATGAGGGATAGTCCACGTTGCTCGCATCGTGGTTTACACCGCCGCTGAGATGCCGCCAACGAAGATCCGAGGCTCGCCACCGCATTGATCGCGCTCCCACATCCCACTCACTACCCCCCTGGCGCGCCCATACACAGAGAGAGACCGAGCGGCCCACGCACCATTGTTGCTCTAGGGAAAACGCCAAACGAAGTGCGGAGGGGCTTCGAGACTTGGTGCTCACACACTCGTCGCCGTCGCCCGCCCCAACCAATCAACCCCCAGGGAACCAGTCATCTGGAGGTGTGGAAATATCCACCAACCAGAATTGCCCATTGTGTCGATTGGTCCAAATGACCGCAGCCCTCGTTTCCCCAGTTTGTACGGATTTTATCCCCAATGAGCTCCCCCACAACTCCAACCCGCATTATCTCCCCGCATATCAAATCCCTTGACAAGTGGCCCCCCAAGCCAGGGACCAATCAATCCATCGCCCCCTATGGAACGAGGGGAGTATGGGCCGCACAGTCGTGAAACTTATCCCCAGGAATCATGCCGTTCGTCAAGGTCACGAAGAACAAGGCGTACTTCAAGCGCTTCCAGGTCAAGTACCGTCGCCGCCGTGAGGGCAAGACGGACTACCGCGCCCGCAAGCGCTTGATCACCCAGGACAAGAACAAGTACAACTCGCCCAAGTACCGTCTCGTCGTCCGCATCACCAACAAGCAGGTCATCTGCCAGATCGCCTACGCTGAGATTGACGGTGACAAGATCCTCGCCTCGGCCTACTCGAGCGAGCTCCCCCGTTACGGCTACACGATCGGCCTCAAGAACTACGCCGCCGCGTACGCGACCGGCCTCCTTGTCGGCCGCCGTGTGCTCCAGAAGCTCGGCCTCGATGAGGACTATGAGGGCAACACGGACGTGACCGGCGAGGTCGTCAAGACCGAGTCGAACGGCCGCACTTACTTCGTTGAGGAGGTCGCCGATGAGAAGCGCCCGTTCCGCTGCTACTTGGACGTGGGTCTCCGCACCACCACCACGGGCCACCGTGTCTTTGGTGCGCTCAAGGGCGCCGCCGATGCCGGTCTCGACATCCCCCACAGCGAGAAGCGCTTCCCGGGTTACAACCGTGATGACAAGAGCTACGACGCTGAGGTCCACCGCGACCGCATCTTCGGTGTCCACGTCGGTGACCACATGAAGGAGCTCGAGGAGGACGATCCGGACATGCTTGCCTCGCACTACGCCAAGTACACCGAGGCCGGTATCTCGGGTGATGACATTGAGGAGCTCGTCGAGAAGGTCCATGAGGCCATCCGCGAGGACCCCTCGCCGGCTGAGAAGAAGGTGCACAACTTCGACAAGAAGTTCAAGCGCCAGGCCAAGCGCTCGCGCCAGCAGCGCCAGGCTCGCGTCGCCCAGAAGAAGGCGTACGCCGCCTCGAAGGCCGATGAGGAGTAAACTGGTCCTTGTCTCTTCGACATGATTCACGACGACACGTGAAAACCATTTCATTCCTGCTGGGATTTTAATGAAAGTTTTTCAGATTGGGCTTTCAAACCAAATCATTGTGTGTCTTCTTTCTCTGAGCCGGTGGTTGTGCAGGTGGTCGCTACAGGCAGTCGTACGCTACACTTGGTAGAGCAGGAAGGATGAGGATGTAAAGGCACCAATCAAGATCAAAGTCATGGGGGTTGTACTGGGTGAGTGAACAACAGCAAGCGACTTTCTAATTCATTCCTGAATCCAAGTCGCCACTCTCGTCTGGTACCAGGCGATGAACCAACTCCCCGACGTGCCGGCGATCCATCGCCTACAGGTCCAAGAGCAGACGCTCAGGGTTCTCGACCTTGTCGGCGATCGACTTGAGGCACGTCACAGCTTCCCGGCCATCGATGAGACGGTGGTCGTACGTCAGCGCCAAGTACATCATCGGTCGGGCGACGACCTGGCCATTGTGGACGACTGGGCGCATCTTGGTCGCGTGCATGCCGAGGATCGCCGTCTGCGGGAGGTTGATGATCGGCGTGCCCATGAGCGAGCCAAAGACACCGCCGTTCGAGATGGTGAAGTTGCCGCCGGTCATCTCCTCGAGGGTGAGTTTGCCGGCGCGGGCCTTCTCGGCGAGCTCCGCGAGCTTCTTCTCGATGTCGGCAAAGCCCATCGACTCGGTGTTCTGGAGCACAGGGGTCACGAGGCCCTTGGGCGTCGACACGGCAACGCTCATGTCGACAAAGTCCCGGTAGACAATCTCCTGGTGGGCATCATCGATCATGGCGTTGACACCGGGAACCTCAAGGAGCGCCGACGACGCGGCCTTGATGAACGCCGACATGAAGCCGAGCTTGACACCGTGCTTGGCCTCAAAGGCATCCTTGTACGTCTTGCGGAGGTTCATGATGTTGGTCATGTCGAGCTCCTGGAACGTCGTGAGGCTGGCCGTGACATTCTGCGACTCCTTGAGGCGCTCGGCCGTGCGGAGGCGCATGCGGCTCATCTTCTCGCGGCGAGTCACGCGATCCGCGTTGAAGGCCAGGGGGTTGATGTTGCTCGAGGCGGCAGGGGTCGCAGCGGGCGACGAAGGGGCCGGGGAGGCGGCGGCGGGGGCGGCCGGAGTCGGAGCAGCGGCCTTCGTGGCCGGTTCAGCGGCGGGAGCAGCCGACGGCGCCGGGGCCGCCCCGGGAACGAGCTTGAAGAGCGGGGCACCGATGGCCACGACCTCATCCACGGCCGCGAGGACCTCGTGGATCGTGCCCGACTTTGGCGCGCGGACGTCCACGCTGACCTTGTCGGTCTCAATCACGACGACCACGTCATCGGCAGCGACCTGGTCCCCGGCGCTCTTGAGCCACGAGACGATGGTCCCCTCCGAGATCGAGTCACCCATGGACGGCACGGGGACGACCTCGGCTTCCCCGGACGCAGCAGCAGCGGGGGCAGCGGCGGGTTCCGCAGCGGCCGACGCTGGGGCTGACTCGGCAGCGGGCGCCGAGGTAGATGATGAGGACGACGAAGCAGACGCGGGAGCATCTCCCTGGGCGAGCTGGAAGAGCGGGGCCCCGACGAGGACGTTGTCGTCGATCGCCGCGAGGTGCTGGACGAGCTGGCCGGCAAACGGCGCGCGGACATCAACGCTGACCTTGTCGGTCTCGAGGACGACGACGACGTCATCGGCCTGGACAAAGTCACCGGGGTTCTTGAGCCACTCGACGACCGTACCCTCGGAGATCGAGTCGCCCATGGACGGCACGGGGACGTCGACCGGCGCGGCCGAGGAGAACGACCGGGACGACGGGAGAGTGGTGTTAAACGCCGACGTGGCGAGGACCGTGCGCGGCTGCAAGGCCACGCGGGCCGCAGGGCGCGCGAGGGACGAGGTGGCGAAGGAGGCAGCCGCCGGGGCGACCCGGGAGGCGCCCGTGGCGCGCAGGGCGCGGAGCAAGACCGCGCGGCTCGAGCGCTGCATGATGATGATACGAGGGTTGGGCTGGAGGGTCTCGGCGGCGACTGACTGACGACGACGATCAATCGAAAGGGGGGTTGCTGTGTGGCTGGAAAGCTCAAGTTGGAGTGGACCACGTCAGATTGGTGGTGGACCACACCAAATCCGGTGGCAAGTGCAAGCGCACTTAAGCGGGTTTGACACATTTTGTGAATTTTGTGCAAGTGGATCTCAAGATTCTCCACATGATCGAGTTGACTTGTTTGGAATTCATTGTGCGTGGCACGCAAAACAGACTGGATCAGGCTGAGCATCAGCATCCACACCGTCGTTAAATCCCCGTTGGCGCAAGGAGGCAGGAGCGCAATCAACAGTATCGGCGCATCATATCGCAGAACCAGTGTCTTCGTCGGATCTGATTCCTGCCAGCAGCCCACTCCCCAAGAGATGCGCAAGGAATTTGAAAATCGTGGAGGGAGCTTCAACCTCCGAAGGCCGTTGGGCGCCAAGGGTCTCAAGAGGCTCTTGAGGTCCATGAATGCTGCCAACAACGCTAACAACAAGAGACTCACTCTCCCACCACATGCGACGCTGTCTTGCGTTGGTGCCATGGGGGGTTTCAACCAGTTCACAAGCGGCATCTGTGTGGGGGGGGATCTGGAGTTGAATCAGTTGGTTTGAAAAGCAACGATTCACTGGCTTCACCACTCAACCGCTCCGTTACGCACTCTCTCGAAGTTGCTCGAAGTTGCCCCAAGCGGCCGCCCTCGCCAACAGTCACCCACCTAAACCCCACACGACGCGCATCAACGCGAGCCTCATCCGTTGATGCCGATCAACTACTGATTCTCGACCGCACGCTCGGCATGGTGTGCCTTGCTACTGTATCAATCTTATGCAAATCAAAATGCCGCCGCCGATATATCAAATACAAAACCCAACAACAAAAACAAAAACAAGGAAGGAACTCAATTGGGCGAGGGCGAAACTCCCCGAAACTAATGCATGTGGGGCCAGCAAGTCGGCAAAATGTCGAAGAAACCCCGCGGGGCTTATCGGAACCGGCGCCCAACTTTCTTTATTTCTTCTTCGGTGACCTCCTGAAAAAGGAAGGAAAAGCCCGACTCATCCGGCACTGCACTTGATAACCATCACGTCCCTTGAATCGACGCAACGATCCACTGGCAACACCTGAAATTTTTCCACTGTCGAGTGGGTACGATCCAGTGATTAGGCATACAAATGAAGAGGTTACAGTAACCAGATCGGTCATTTATCGGTTAGTTTCGGCATCCGTTTCAGACTTTTTGGGTTTTCTCTTGTGGTGAGCCACGTCAAAGCGTCGGATATGTGATGATCATTGATGGCAAGTTTCGGCCATGTCATTCGAAGAAGCGCTCCAGTCGCAAAGCGCCGCACTGACTCGCCGCGGCAACATTGCCGTCGTTGTCGCCTTCTGTCTTCGCCGCTGCCGCCGCCGCCGCTTCGAGTCGCGTTTCGGCATTGAGTCTTGGGCTTTCTCTCTCTCCGTTTGGCCTCGATCCCCCATTCCGCAATTTGACGCCGCGTCCCCCAGTGCTCTCGCACCCCCCCCAGCGTCGCGTCCCACCGTCACACCGGTGATTGGCATCTGAGAGATCCAACAACCAACAGAACCCACAAAACCTGCAGGTGTCTCGGCACCCATCGAGCAAGAGAAAAGAGAGCACAAGGTGATCCACATCTGGTTTTCTCTGGCCAGAGCCCCAAAGATTTTGCCGGAGCCATATGGACCCGCTCCACCCACCAACAACGACATCATCGCCTTTTACCAACACCAACGCCAACGCCAACACCAACGCCAGCGTGCCAACAACATCCATCCTCACTCCGCGTTGCCGCCCGCTGGATCCCATAACGACGACGACGCCACCAACGACAACGGCGGCGCCAACCAACGCCAATAACATGTTCGCGACAAACCACTACCACCACCACCACCACCACCCGCTCTCGGCCTGCGCGTCGCCGGCGACGTCGACCGACTCGTCGGACCCGGCGCTGGGCTCCCCGACGACGACCCGGCGGCTCCCGGGGCTGCAGTTTGCGATCGCCCACCGCCGCCCGGAGCTCCGGCTTCCGGTGCTCCAGCAGCCGTCGCCCTCGTCCGCCTCGGCGGCGTCGGCTGCCTCGGGGCTGCACCTCTCGATGGCCGCGTGCGAGACCCCGCACTACCTCCCCGGGGTCCCGACGTGCCCCGAGACCTCGCCCGCTGAGAAGCAGCGCCCGGGGACGACGACGACGACGACGTTGAGCAGCCACCTCGACGAGGCCGACAAGAAACGCAAGAAGGGCACACGCCGGGGGACGCTCAACGCCGAGGCCAAGAACGTCTTGAAGGCCTGGATGTTCTCCCCCGAGCACTTTGCGCACCCGTACCCGAGTGAGGAGGAAAAGGAGGAGCTCGCCAATGAGGCCGGGATCGAGGTCAAGCAGCTCTCGAACTGGTTCACGAACGCCCGCAAGCGCCTGTGGCAGCCCGTGCTCCGGCAGTCGGGCGTCGAGGTCAAGAACTTTTTGTCCACGGGCCGCGGGGGCCCCCGGGGGAACAAGCTCGACATCCCCCCGAACCTCCAGCATCTCATTGCCCAGCGGGACTCGCCGCCGTCGTCGCCCGTCGCCGCCCCCATCGAGACCATGACCAAGCCCTCGCCGACGACCATCCCGCTCCTGCCCCCGCCGTTGACCTCGGGATCGTCATCATCGTCGTCATCGGTCGCGAGCTTCAAGCGCACGTGGGCCGAGATGCAGTCGTCCCCGGCGCCATCGACCGCCGTCCTGAGCGGGAGCATGGACGAAGTCGCCCCGACCAAGAAGAAGAAGACGGGCGTGGCCCGCAAGAAGTCGTCGTCGTCGCAGCACCCGCACGAACCTCGTCATCATGGGATGCTGCCCCCCAAGGACGACCCCCATGCCCTAACCAAGACCGCCACGCAGCTCAGCCACGAGCTCCGCCTCGCCCTCCAAAGCAGCAACTCGCCCCCGATGCACGGGCACCTCCTGGCCTCGCCCTCGTCGTCGGCGGCGGCCATGGCCGTGACGGCCAACGTTGCCTCCTTCCAGGAACTCGAGATCCTCGCTGCTGCGTCCCTCATTGGCCTCCACCAGCAGCAGCAGTATCAGTCGGTGCACTAATCGCAGGTGCACGCGTCGTATTTATTGTCTACCGAGCGAGCGCCCCACTCGTCCTCGGGAATTGTCGTTCGATGTGGATCGTACCTGCCGGCCCATGTTGCCGGCCCTGTGTCGTGATCAGATCGTTGAGCCACAAACATCAAAAAGCGAAATGAATAAACACCACCGATTCAA
>JAADYI010000400.1:0-18685 GCA_023338185.1 Lagenidium sp. CBS 127285
ACGAGGCTGTAAAGCCTAGATCGGAGAGATCCGAGCAGAGGCACGTCAAGCTGAGTCTAGATCCAATCGATTTTGAGAGGGTGATACTCCAGATCAGACCAAAGTAGATGAAAAACGACAAAAGGGCTGCAAGCCACAATAGTTTGGCGTGAGTGTTGCTCCGTGTTGCGGATCGATTTAGGCGAATCAAACGACGGACTGACCTTTGGCCAATAAAGGCGACGAACCCAAGAATCGTGATTCGTACGGTTTTCCTTCACAACAGTAAAATTGAGTAAAATGATATCCCGTTCAAACCGGTCCTTTCAGGGTGCAAGGCCCCAATCAGAACAAATACAAATTCAATGATACCCCGTCGTCCTCGCTCTGTTCCAAGCTTTCACTGTTGTGAAGGAAAACTGTAAAAGGTTCGTAGGAGGTGGGAAGCCTTCAAGCATCCACGATGTGGATTCGTCTCATGTCATCCCAGCCGAGGGCAAACTTTACAGATCGAATGTGAGAAATTTTTTTTTTGGTCACTCCAATGAGATTGTCACTCCGAACTGTTTGTTCGAAAAAATTCCAAGCACGTCAATTGAAATTCGACAAACTGTCTGAGCCACCTGATGAAATGCTCGGGGCATTGCTCTCAGGCGCTGTCACTGCCGCCGCCGTCTCCGCTGTGATCGCTCTCCGCAAGGCGCCGATGCACCGCCTGCAATTGACTAAGCGCCCATCAATCTGATCGCACTGGTGGGCGAAACAGCGGCGACCGCCGCGGAAGAGACGCCACCAGCCGCCACGCTCGCTTCGAGTCGCCACCACAACGCGCTCACTTGCAGTCTGTTGGAACCTTCCAGCGATTTTCTTCTCTCTCTCTCTCTCTCTCTCTCTCGCGCGCGTCGATCCACCAAGCGCGGGCACGCACGCAGTTGCCCCCTGCCGCGTCCTCCGTCGTCCTCGATCGACGCGAAGACCAACTTGATGCTCCTGGTCGACGAGATACCACATGCCATCCGGCCCGTGGCAGTGCGCGGCAATGGCGCGCTCTTCCGGCACGTCGCGTCCTTCGCCCCGGGGCTTCCGGGCTTTGCCCTTGCCTTTGAGCGCGAGCACGGTTGGAAGCTCGGGGCCCTGGCCCGGGCCGACCCCCGTCAGGAACGCGGGCGGCTCGTGGCCCTGGCCATCCGCCTCGGGGACCTCCCAATGCTCGAGCGCCTCCATACGCACGCCCGCCTCATGGGGGCCCACGTGCACCCCAAGCTCGACTTTGCGCAGGCGCTGTACGTCGCCGCGACGCAGGGCAACATGGCCATCGCCGCGTGGCTCCACCGGCACACGGCCGTGACCTGCCCGGGGCACACGCTCCGGCACGTCGCGACGCTCGGGGACCTCGCGATGGTCGCGTGGCTCGCCGCCCATCGCCCCGAGAGCTACGTCGATCTCCCACACAAGCCATGCGATGCCATCGTCCTGACGGGGAACGCCGAGCTCGTGGGGTTCCTCCTCGAGCGCTTCCCGGCCCTGCGCCTGACGACCGACGCCATGGACCTCGCCGCGGCCCAGGGCTATCTCGACCTTGTGCGGCTGCTCCACGAGCGGCGCCCCGAGGGCTGCACGACCGAGGCCATGGACCACGCGGCGCGGTGCGGGCGCCTCGACCTCGTCGAGTTCCTCCACGGCCACCGCCCAGAGGGCTGCACGCCCCGGGCCATGGACTACGCCGCGGCCAATGGCCACCTCCCGATCGTCGAGTTTCTCCATCGTCACCGGACCGAGGGCTGCACCGTCAGTGCCATGGACGATGCGGCGTGTCATGGCCACCTCGAGGTCGTGCGCTTCCTCCACCACCACCGCCACGAGGGCTGTACGACGTACGCCATGGACATGGCCGCGTGGCACCGGCACCTCGACGTCCTCGAGTTCCTCCACGGGCACCGCCGTGAGAGCTGCACTCCTATGGCCATGGGCCGGGCTGCGGAGCTCGGCTTCCTGGATGTCGTGCGCTTCCTCCACGAGCATCAGCGCGGCGAGGGCAACTGCCACGAGGACGCGCTCCACGAGGCCGCGCGGTTTGGCCGCCTCGATGTCGTCCAGTACCTCGTCGAGCACTGCACCAAGGGCTGTCTCTTCACGGCCCGGGCGTGGGCCGAGGAACGGGGCTCCGAGCGTGTCGTCTCGTATCTCTCCAAGTGGATCCGCCCGGGGGTGGCGCACTGTCGCGCGGGGCTCCATGAACTCGAGGACCCAGGTCGTCGTTGCCAGCGGATTTCCTACAACAAGCCTCAATCGGTGCATTCGTCGAAAAACACGAAGCCGACGTTATGATTTTGATCCAGAACACACCAAACAAACGATGATAACTCGCGTTGTCACGGCCATCGAGCGCGGTCATGCCCCCCTGGCATTTAGGGTGGCACCTGCAATACAGGACGAAGAGAACGTGTCGTTCTCTCCTCCAGCTCAACTATGCGCTTGTACGATCAGTATTTTCATCCTCATTCATTTTGCAAGACAAGGCCTGCTAAATATCTCATTCAATTGCACTTGTTGATTCTCCACAATGCGTTCCAAGGGGCCCCAACCTCCATACGATTCGTCAAAGACATTGCCCGATCTTGTGCATTGGTGAAAGTGCTTCACTTGTTGAATAACTGGATTGAAAAAAAAAGGAGTCCATGGGAATTGCGCTTGACTTGTTGAACAATTGGATTGGAAAAAGAATAAAGTGACTTCACGGGGATATTTGGAGTGTTCAATCGCTCCAACTTCCCATGTCGCGCTATTTGTGATTGCTCACCGCATGAATTCTGAAAGATCGTACTCTTCCTCATGTCCAGCACGAACAAGATGATGCACGGCATCGTCAAAGCCTACTGATGGCTGTACACAACGAGCGACCTGGTCGGTGGACAACGAAGGTGTCGCTGACTCGCAAGCCATGGAGGTGGCGGGCATGCACGAGAATCGCTGTGTTTGGACTGCTCCTCGTCTCCAGTCTTTGGACAACATTTCTCATGGCCCTGAACGTCGCCCCCCATGACACGGCAAACTTTTTGATGAACTCCACGAGCTTTGATGATGGCGATTTCTGGCAATTATCTGAACCCGAGTCGGTGCTTCGACAACTCGCAGTCGGTGGTCTTGGCGTCATTGCCCTGACGTACGCTTTCTTGGCGGTTTTGGTTCTTTGGCCGTGTGGGGAAGATCCCACCGCGCCAATTAAGCCGCGTGCCTCCAGAAAAAAACTTGTCCAGACGTTCCAAACCCACAATTACCGATTCTTTGCGGATTTTCTTCGCCGCATTCGAACTTCTCACTTCGAGTTCGTGAACTACCGGGGAAAATATCGCAAAATTTGGGTGCGTTTGGTGTCTGGTTGTGTTTGTTGATGCTTCAGCCTGACGTGAAGGTTGACATTGCTTCGTGGGCCTTTAGAATCTTGTAATGGAGCTTGTCGAAGTTGTGTTCCAGACAATCACCTTGCATGACATGCTGATTGAAGGTCTCCCCATTCAAATCATTTATGCCTATGTGGCGTTGATGTTGATCAACTGCTCGCTGTGCTTCTACCACATCACGATTGCGTGGAGGCAACATGCAATCCAGGAGATGGTCAGTGATGCATGTACGTTTCCTTACGTTTTCGATTTTTAGCGTTCAACTTCGTAGAACTTGAGCGATTTCAGGATTCTGACCATTTGGCGCAGTTTGGATGTGGCGTTTGCAGTTGGGTTTCCTGCAATGATTCTCATTCACGCAATTTTGAGTTTTCGTGGTGACCTCCGTGAGATGTGGATACGACAGCAATTCTTTCCGGCAAAGCCATACGAACGTCGATCGAGAATTTACAGCGATCCGCGCGAGATCAATCGGTTCACGATGGCTTTTGAGTCACTGCGGATCTTGACGAGAGTTGATTTTGTCGTGCGATTGGGTTTCAACGTCCTGACGTGCCTCCGTTGGCGTCGAATCGCGGCGATACTCCGACGCCATTCACGGCGACGCACGCACCCGATGCGACCGTCGCAACTCGGAAATCCAACACAAATGTTGGTCACACCGACTACCGATCGGCCAGACCTGTTGATTTCGATGTCTCGACGCATTGTTCCCAGTGGCTTCGGTTGGCTGTTCCTGGTGTATGGCATATTGACGGCGCTTGTTGTAACTCAAGCAATCCGAATGTCTCAACTCGCTTGTGTCGAGTACGAGAGCGTGTGCATGATGTACTCATACCAATGGTTCCCCGGAGCCGCCGACGTCGCTTGTCCGTGCCTGGTGTACGTTGACAGCGATCTGTCACCTAGTATCGAGGTCTTTTACGACCCGCCCGACATCTCGACCAACTTGTCGGCCATGGCTGAAGCTGGCGCGTTACGCATCGTCCAGATCGTCAACAAGGAGATGAATAATGCTCTTCCTGCGTTCCTGGAAAGGTGCATTCACCTTCGCCTATTGTACGTGTAAAAAAAACTCGCTCCGACGTCGGATGCCAATTAATGAATGTCCACTCCAGGTTCATCATCAATTCGAACCTCAACGAGTTGCCGAGATGGGCTGCAATAGCCTTCACCGAGCTTGAGTACCTGTGCGTCTGGATCTTCAGAAGACGTACGAAAGCGCTGAATTTTTTTATTTTTGTTGTGCTGGGTCCATCTAGACATATCGAAGGCCGACGGGGTTTTATCAATCTTGTCGTGCTACCAAGTGAATTGTTCTCACGAATGCACTCGCTCCGAACGATTTATCTCGATCGCCACCCACTGCTGGACCCGTTGCCGTCCTTTGAGGGCCTGACAAATCTTCAGACACTGTACCTCGGTCACCTCGAGTCCCTAGTTGAGTTGCCGCCGCTGACCTCGATACCGCGCCTCCGGACGTTCGCGCTGACCAACGCCGGCAGACTCTTGTACCTTCCAGTGCTGTGGCCCCTCGCAGGTTCGATCCGTACGCTCTCCATCCAGCGGGCCCCGCTATGTTGCAGTGGGTTTCTCTCGGAAGGAGTCTGCAATTCTACGTATCCCGGGTGCTTTCCGTATGACCCCGAGGACTTTGCGCCTTCGTGCTACCCGCCGACCGTCGCCGCCACCGATATGTCATCCGACAACGGGACAACGCGACAATGGTATCCACGCATCTCGGTCGAATCCCGGGCGTTCCTCGCTCCTTATCTGGCGAGCGACGTCGTGTGCGACAAGCACCTCGACTCGCTGCTCTGGAACGACGATGGATCGACGTTCATCGGCGAGGACGAGTGCGCGGGTGTCGAATTCCGACAGTGCAAGAGTGGAATCTGCTACAACCTCGACATGGGGGCGGTGACGTGCACCGTCGATCGGGACCATGCGATCCGCAACATGCGAATGGAGCAAATTGCCCAAGGGCTCGTGTGTGATGTCATCGAGGAGGCGTGGCTCGGCTGCGTGTGAGAGACCAGAACTAGAATGAGACAATTACTTTTTGCATTTAGCAATTTTAATTCTTCTTACACTTGAGTAACTATTCCCACGGGTCCGGATGGTCTTAGAACCACCGCTTGAAGCCCTTGCGGACCTCAAAGGTGCACGTGGGCTTGTCCGTGAAGAAGTTCTTCGCGACGAACTTGGCATAGAGCTCCCCCTCCGGGAGGTGCTCGTAGTAGATGCCGCCAAAGTGCACCAGGGCGGTCTTGTTATCGGGCTGGTTGGGCTTGAACTCGACAAACTGGTTGTAGCACCGTTCCCGGGGGAAGATGCCGAGGAACTTTTCGGTCGTGCACCCCCAGAT
The DNA here is from genome assembly GCA_023338185.1 of Lagenidium sp. CBS 127285. Lineage (NCBI taxonomy): Eukaryota > Oomycota > Peronosporomycetes > Pythiales > Pythiaceae > Lagenidium > Lagenidium sp. CBS 127285. Next base: position 5,749 of record JAADYI010000400.1, read on the forward strand.
CTCGCAGCCGGGCTGCGTGTAGACGTCCAAGAAGAACGTCGCCGCGAGGTTCGTGGGGCGGGCGGCCTCCTGGAAGACGATGCACTCGTCCTTGGTCTTGCTGACGTTCCGCGGGACCACATCGTAGCCGTACTTGACGTGGTTGAAGCAGCCCGGCTCCGAGGTGCACGGGTCCGCGGCGTGGGGGTCGACGACCCACGCGAACTGGTCCATCACGGGCTTGCGGAAGAGCTCGGCGCGGACCTCAAGGACGAACGCGACAAGCGCGGTCGCGAGGAGGACGAACGGGGTCGACTTGTTCATGATGTATCTGGTTGCTGGAGCCGTCAATGGCAGTTGTTGTTGGAGGTGGTGGTCACGACTCGGAAACTTGGCGAATGAGCCGTTGGCTTCAGGTCTTGACTATTAAAAACGCTTTTCCCGCTGTGCATGGGCCAAGGGGCATCCACTGCTGTACACATAGACAGCAAACACAGCACTACACACAGCAACAGACTGCAGCAGCCGCCAGTCATGCGACACAGCACCCACTGGGGACGCGTCATGCTGGTGGTTTATGCGATCGCGTGTAATGCGACGCTTGGGTGATTTCGTCTTTGTCACGTGAGGACACGACCGGTGAGATGAAAAAAGAGCCCGTCGATCTGGCAAAAGACGTGGCGATACATCCGAATGAACCCAAAACGGGGTCTGATTGGGGATCCTCTTGCTCAAGTGAAAACAGATCAATGCGACGGGTTTTGGGAAACGGACAGGCGGGGGATGCGATAGAAATCAGTACAGTATTTTGTTTTTCTAATGGCCCATTTCGTATCTGAGGGAAAGTCCTGCTGACGTTGACAGGCGTGTCCCTGTCTTCGTCACATCTCCAAGTCAGAGCGTGTCGTCTGCGCTGCGTTTTGCATTGATCCTTCTGGATGCGGTGCGATTTCACAATGAGCGTCCGCCACACATGAGATGAGGAGCACCTTGGGCACGTGCAGTCCAGTGTCCACAGGCGGACATTGCCAGCACAGCATCTCCCTCTCGGGCCTCTGCGAATCTCGCGTGACCTGCTGCAAGCACTGCACTGCACTCTTCAGTGTTGTGCTGCGACGCCAAATGTTGTGAATGCCGTGGTGACGGTATGTACAGGTACTGTACTGCACTGTTCATGGGATTTGTGATGAGAACGACTCGTCCTCGTCGAGAATCATGGCCGCCATGTTCTCGTGAGGGTTTGACGTTGACTCGACAATGACGCCACTGTCGTTTGGGCAAGCGACACACCAACCGGGTGCGGTACAGTACCGTACAGCGTACATATCTCACCGCGTGGCGTTGCATCCAGGCTCTTGATTTGAGAGTCTCAAACCTCTACCAAGGCAACGTACACCCTCTTAACAGTCTCGTTGGCGTCGTCACCAGGTTGTACTTGAAGCAGCCTCCGCACGCTTTTGTGCATTGCTGTGCTGTGTTGGTTGCTGGTTCGGTCACGTCTCAGTTCGGAATCGTTCACAAATGCATGGGTCACCCCACTGTACGACAGACCATCGATTGCCTGTTTCAAAAATGAAGATGATCAAGCTAAGGGAGATCTGAAAGTGAGAGCAAGAACTATTGTAGAACGCATGTGGCGCCCAGTCGTCCACAAGGTTTTGTTTGTTTTGTCGTCGTCCACATCCGCTTCGGGCGGACTAAAGGCCAATCCATGGGTTGCTGGTTTTCGTTATTCAACGCGTCCGTAGCCACGTCCAGGGAGCGTGGTCAGTGACTCACTGTTTGGAAAAAGGCGGCGTAACACGAGACTCGCACCTTGTCGGTGGTGTTTGGGTTTCCAACGATTCTGGTTACATCGGCATCGCTACCTGAAAACCGAGTTTGACGGAGCTCTTCAGCATCGCGTTTGACGAAGTCGGAGTATTTTGTAGTCACCGCGGTGGCGCATACTTTGGACGATTACACCAAGTTGGCGACCCCATGCCTCGTGCGACCACTCGTTGTCAGATGGGACAATGAAATTCCCATTGATACCGCAGTGACCGTACGCTTCTTTAAACTTCCAAGGGCACGGGAGGATGAGTTTTTCTCACGGCGATTCCATACAAAGCCCAACTCATCCAGCTCTGCTCGGGCTCGATCGACTTGCATTTTGTAAGAGTCTCGTGACCGCATGGTGTCCACCACACCGCCCAATCTCAATCCCCACAGCCTCTCGTGGCCACCTGCTGTCCTGAGGAACAACAAAACTCACTGCCACACAGCAGTGACCAAAGACGTCGCGATAAACTCGAAGCGCTAGCAAAGTCCTGCAAAACGTCCCACACGAACCCCAACGAGGTCAACTCGGCCAGCCCTTCGTCTTCATACTGCGATTGCAACGGATTCTATGCACCTGAACACCGAGTCGGAGCCCCGATGTCGATTGCGGCCATTTTTTATCAGCTGGAACAACGACATCGTTGCGGATCAGCACATTCCCATGCAGTCGCCGATATACCTTCAGGCCGCCAGTGTCGTCGACTCCTCCAACACAAAAACGCCGTCAGCTCTTGGTCACGTCGACACCCAGCGCCGCTAGTTCTTGGACAACTTTCCCATGGCGCTCGCGTTGCTCATCGGAGTCGAGCAACGGACCGAGTTGACGGCCCAGCGAGTACCCCCCGAGGTCACTCGGCCAGTCGGCACTCGCCGTGGGAATCTTGAATCGCCGTGGAACGAGCAAGTGCCCATCTCATCTTCGTGTTTGGCCGCATCCACTGTGTCGCGGGGTTCATCAAGGCGCCCCCTGGAGCAGCAGCAGTAGCAGTCCCCATCCGCGTGAGGCACCGAGCTCACGTTCATGCCCAAGCCCAGGACGGTCGACAACGACGGACCCACGCGTGCCACGAGCGGTGGCGACTGCGACGATCGCCGCTCTCGATCTTTTGCTGCGCCTGTGGTCGTCGTCGCCGTCTTCGTCGCTGCCAGCCCCAGAGCTGGAGTTGATGGCACAGGATCGAGAATATTACCAATTTACACTCAAATCCTCTGAATTGATTCTGCAACCGAAATTTTATCCCAAATATTTTGGCTGACGAAATATGTCCATATGGTGGACTATATCGTAGAATATTGTTGGCGGTGTAAAGTTATTCCAAAAAAATCACGAATTCAACGCGTGCACAAAGGAATGTTTTGGATCGTACCAACAGGTACATCGCATGAGGTCAATTGGCAGCACGGCACCGTCGGTAGAGTCATCAATGTGCTGTTCAGTCCCGCTTCCAGCGACAGCACATGACTACCATCACACCATCGCAAACCACATGCATTGTTCCAGCGTCCTAAACGTTTCTGTCAGGTGGCACTGGTGTCTTGGACGGATATGCATCGTGGGCAAAAATTTGGCGATGGGTGCAATCGGAAAGTAATTGACCGACAATTGGCGTTCGGGGGTGCTGGAACCTGGATGCCAACCAAGATGAAAGGCTTCACCAACGGAAGATGCTCTTGCAGGAATGATCATGGGAAGAGCTTTCTGCGTCAGCGTGCAGTCGGTTCTACGTCTGAGGTTCAACCTGTGGCTTGATGGTGTGAGGACGGACTTCTTCACGAGAGTCATCGGTAGGTGCTGGTCCACGCGACCTGAAGGGCAAAGGAACGTCCGTTCACAAGCCTGGAAAGCGCTTTTGTGAAGACAAAGATTCTTCGTCTCGATGAATGATGTGGGGGAATTACTAGTTCACGGTTGGGTCGTTCCGCCTTTTAGCGAATGTGTTGCTTTTTGTTGTTGTCATTTTTGAATTTCCCACTGTGGTATTATTGCGCTTGGAAAACTCTCACCCTCGTCAGCGTCAATGCGATGGGCATCCCAGCCACGCTTCCTCGGTGGGATCGCATGCCAATCCCGCGGCGATCATGGCGCGGCGCATTTCAACGACTGTCGAAACCGATGAGCAACTGGCGAGTGCGGCATCGGCGGCATAACAAATGCCCGTCTTGCACTGGCGATAGAGCACCCCCGCGCACTCGGTGTCGTCTTCCTCCAGCGGTGGCGGTTGTCGAAGGCCCGGGTCACAGACTGACCGCCGATCGATGAAAGGTTGCAGCCGTTCGAGGGTTGTCATCGTGGGCAAGGTCGCATAGTCGTGGACGTCCAATGCCGGGTCCATGGTGCTGTTGTCGGTCCCAAAGTCGTCAAAGCACATCCCCGGGCAGTAGAGCGAGCACGGGTACATGCTCGTGTTCGATCGGCCCCCAGCGAGGAAGCCACTGCAGCAGAGCCCGGTGAACTGGATGTAGACGTTCTGGAGCGTTGCTGCTGTGGGTGCGAAGTCTCGGAGACTGGGCAGGTACTTGAGGTAGACGAGGGCCAGCGTCTTCAATCGCGGGAGATGGTCCAGACTCGGCAGAGCCTGCGCCATCATGGTCGCCAGGTGCAGCAGCGTCAGTGATTCGAGGGCGTCGAGAGACGGCACGAGCACCAGTTCGTAGTGGTTCTTGAGCACCAGCGTGCGCAACGTCGTCATCCGAGAGAAGAAATCAACAGGGAGCGCGTTGAGACCCCACCCGTGGCTCGCGCCTTCGAGGTGCCTGCACTCGGAATCAGTCGATTCAGTAGGTTGCAGAAAGAAGGAAACGAACAACTGAGAACCGCGGGGACTCACAGATACTCGAGGTTGGCAAACGTTGACGAGGACCACGCCGGCAGCTCGATGATGCCGGTGTTGATGAGAAGGCTGATCGGGATCATAACACCACAGGGTCAGTCAATCCACGTATGGGTGGGGGCCTCAGCCTTCCCACTCACAGCTGACGGAGCCCCGTACAGCCCTCGACGTGACTCGGCAAGCCGGTCTCCAGTCGTCGATTGACGATCTGGATGGTCCGGAGGGTCCCGGCTTCGGCGAGCACGGAGAGGTTCGCCGTCACATCCGGGAGCGCGTTCCAGTCCTTGAGCAGGGGATGGAGCTCCTGGGCCAGGAAGACCAAGCACGGACACGCTTCGCTCGCGGCCCCGGGGTACCAACGGTGGGCGTGCAATGGGCACTGCGACGCGTACGGGGCGCACAGCGTCGCGGCATTGAAAGTCGCCCGGAGGACGTAGCCCGTGGTGAATAGACCGAGGGCGAGGATTCCATAGCCGACGAGCGGCGAGACTGATCGCACCGGGACCACGACAACTTGGCAAGTCGGACCAGGCGGTTGTGGTGGAGGTGGTGGCGACGTCGGGACGACCCCGGTGTGAGGCGTGGTCTTGTGGGTCACCACCGTCGTCGTGGGCGGCAACGGCCGCCACGCAGCACCAGTTCGTTGTGTGTATGGGAGCTGCTCGAGGATCCGCCACCAACGAATACCCGCGAGGGCGTTAAACAGGACTCGCACAAAGACATCACCGGCCGATGTCATCTGCAAGGACGTGAATGAGGCGACGAAGACGTTGATCTGCGCGGCGTCACCGAGGATCCGCGCACGTCGTTCAAAGGGTTGCGAGGGGAAGAATCGCTCGCGGAGGCGCATGGCTGTGAGGTCGGCCCGGAAGGCGCGGACTGCGTAGGCGAGCTGGACTGCGGGGAACCCGACGGCGAAGACCAGGTCGAGTCTGTCGAGTGAAAAGCGAGAAGCGAACAGAGTTTCAACCACCGTGTCAATGGGCTCGTTCCCTCCCCCGCCCTCCTCGTTCAGAACAAACGTACATGGCATCAATGGCGACCTCGTGCACGGTGATGGCCCGCCACTCGATGTTGATAAAGTAGTAGCAACTTCCGGCGTTGATGAGCATGAGCCCGACGTAGGTGAAAACCAACGGCACAGGGTGGCCGCCGTCGAGGAGGTCATGGAGCGTCGCGAGCTGGAGAGCGATCTCGAGCATTTCCACGACCACCAACTGAGAAGACCGGCGGGCAGACGGCGGGGACATTGTCAGCCCAGTTCGCACCATTACCGTTCGTTCGATCCGGCTGTTACGATACCTGGGCTTTGCGTCGACGACTGAGCGTGCGGAGCAGATCGTACCACGTCTCTTGATGGAGGGCCCGGAGGATCCGCGAATTGACCTTGTCGTCGCCTTGTTGTTGCGGCTTGGAGGGCTGCTTCTTGGGCTTGGGTGGTGGTGACCGGGGACGAAGGGTCTTGGCCAGTGCCCAGAGCGCGAGGCACGCGTAGAGCCCGGCGACGGCCCCGAGGCCCCCGACGGCCCCGAGGGCCACCCCACGGGGGGGCGTGGGGAGCTGCCAAAAGTCCCCACCGTCGAACTCGGTCGTGTTCATGAGGTAATTGGCCGTGGCATTGGGCTCGAGGTTGAGGAGCAAGAGGACGATGGACCAGGCGCTGGCGGACGCGAGGGCCACGGCCGCGGTGAGGTGCCCGAGCCCGAGCCACGCACCGATCGCGTTGCCGCGCATGTGTGCAGCTGGCACTCGTGCAAACCACTGCCTTGCCACGAAGCGGGGACGGGTGGGCGAGAAATGGAAGATCGGAGCATTTTGTTCAGATCAACACCAGCAACAAACACAAGCAAAAAAAACTGCACCACTCGGATATCGGCGGCTCCGCGATCACAGGGTCTATTTATGTTGATTGTTGTTGCTTGTTGCAGCGATGAGCTGATTGCGGCGAGTCGCAAAGGAACACGGGAGCCCCATGGTCGTCATGGAAGTCGGTCACGCTGAAACACACAGCACGAACAATTTTACGGAATCAATTCATAAGTCTGCACCGCCCAATTTTGAGAACATACAAATTGATGATTCATATATTCAAGTTCAGATTCATTTTTGTACGATATTTTTTCTAAACTACGAAAATTTCACTGAAACTGTCTCCTAAAATATCTCCCAATTTTTTCAAATTGGGAAATATTTTAGGAGACAGTTTCAGTGAAATTCGCGGAAAACGTATGTTTTACAATGGATGGAAATCCATTGCGAATAGCGAATACAGCGACAACGCACACTTCAAAGTCATTGCCGTATAATTACTTCAAAAGTACAAAAGATGGAAACCATATCATGAAAGTGAGAAATTCAACTCGTTCCAGTAATCGCTAGCATCGCTAGTAAGCACTAGTAGAATTCCTCGTCGACGCGGTTCAGCTCGTCCCGGACGCGGGTGATGTCCGCCAGGTGCTTCTCCTTGATGGCGATGATCTCGGCGATGCGCGTGCGATTGCGGGCCCATTCCTTGTCCTTGGCCGACTTAATCAACTCGGCGATCTTGGCGATGCTCTGCTCGCGCATCACGTCCTCCTGGGACAGGAGCTTGCCGATGTGGATGTCATGGGAGCCATTGATGGCATTGTTGAGCGCGTCCCGATCGTTGAGGATCGCCCGGCACTCGTCGCTGAGGAAGTCGTCCTCCTCGGCGTCCTCCGAGGCCATGCGCTCCAGGAGCGTGACCGCCAGCTGACTGACGTTCTCGAAAAAGTTGTTCTCGAGGACCTCGATGGTCCGGAAGTGCTCGGTCGAGAGGTCCCGGGCCTCGGCCCCGATGGCCTCGACGGCCACCTCCATCGTCGCGATGAGCTCCTGGGCCGTCTCGACCAGGTCCGATTCGATGTTCATCAAGCTGCCGTGCAGGCGCTCGCTCGCGGTCTCGGCCTCCTGGAGGGTCTGCAGACCCGTCGCGATGGCCTCGCTGTCCGCGGCGGCCGAGGAGGTCGCACTGGCCTGCTTGAGGAGGGCCTTGGCGCTCCGGCGGTACAACTCGATGGCCTGGATGCTCCCCTGCTGGGCCTCGACCTGGATCTTGTCGTACTTGCGCTGGAACGTGTCGACCTCGCGGGTGAGGTTCGCGTGCTTGTCGAGGAGCACGGCCTTGACGTCCTCGGTGGCGGTCTTGGCCTTCTCGTTGTAGTCCTCAATGAGGTTCCGCAGGCCCGGGAGGACCTCGATCTTGCTCATCTCCGAGTCCTCCTTGAACATGTCACCGAGGAGCGTCTCGAGGATGATGACATTGGCGTCCTTGAGCATGGCCAGGTACTTTTGCTGCTCGAGCTCTCGGGCCATCGCCGCGTCCTCGATGGCCTTGACCTCCTTGAGCTCCTCGAGCTCGTCCTGGTACTGCTCGCGGGCCTGGAGGACCTCATTCGTGTCCACGAGGGCATAGTCGAGGTACTGGAGCTTGTCCAAGTGCGCGAGGAGGAACGGCCGGTACTCGGCATCCGAGCACACGGGGTTCCCACTGAGATTCAGCACCCGCAGACTCTCGAGGCACTTGAGGTACAGCAGGCCGTCGGTGGTCCCAATCGAGTTGTTGCCGATGGACAGCACCTGGAGCCGCTTGAGGGTGTCGAGGTTCTCGAGCTTGGTGATGCAGTTGTTGTAGAGGCTCAGGTCGGTCAGGTGGACGAGCGTCTCGAGGCCCTTGATGCTCGTGATGTTGTTGAAGCTGAGGTCGAGCCACTCGAGCTGCACGAGGTGGCCGATGCCCTCGATCTCCTGGATCACGTTGTTGTCCAGCTGCAACTTGACGAGGTGCCGAAGGGTCTCGAGGTTGTCGATCTTGAAGATGTTCTGGAACGACAGCGAGAGCGTCTGCAGGCGCACAAAGTCGACGCTCTGGTCGGCCTCGTTGATCGCATTCACATTCGCGGGGTCTGTGTCCGAGCACGCGGCCTTTTTGATGAGGTCGTCGCTGATCACGGCGACCTCGGCGTGCCGAACGCCCAGGCGATGCATCGCGCGCACCCACCTACCCACCCACCACCACACAAGCAGCAGAAAGCAGAAAACAGCCCGCGTTTTGCGTTGGGCCGTGAAAAAAAAGACCCCAGGAGTCGCGCACCGGACAACGCGCGAGGGGCCGCCGTCCCACGCCGATCCGAGGGTTTCGCTGCTCAAAATACACAACGCGCGTGCTGCGTGTGTCTCTGCGTTTCCTCAGGTCCTCGCTGTCACCAATGGCGCACGTACTCGGCGATTCCCAGAGACTAGAGGAGTCCGCAACGGGGCAGCAGTCGAGAAGCCGAAATCACTCGCGCACCGCGTCACCACCCACGAGAAGCGCGCGTATCTCGGCTCGGGAGACACACGCACCGTGAGCGTCGTCGCATTTTTCGCAGAGCGGCCTTCCGCACTTCCTATTTTCGTGATAGACGCGATCCATCACGATGAGTCTCGATTGGGTTTATGGGAGCTGGGTGCGTGTGCTGTGCTTGGGCCGTGGCCTGGGCTCTCCCTTCTCGCTAGAAGAAGGGGGTTGTCCGCTTAAGAGCGATGCCACGCACAAGTTTTGCGCCGAGAACGGTGGGAGAAGAAGCTTATTGATGGCGTTTTGGCGGTCAAACGGGGATTTGACACGTACCACACACACACACGCCCTTGTGCGGCCCCTTGTAATGGGCTGCGTCCATTCCACCCCGCGCTTGATCCGGCATGCGATGCCCGTGCACGACATTGAGGACAATGCCAAGCCCCGGACGGCTCGAGGCAGCACCACTGGCGGTCCCGGGGGGCGGCGGTTCGTCCAAACGCCGTCGCAGCTGCAGCCGACGCCGAGCGTGGCCCGCGTGCAAGAGAACGTCGTCGCCGAGCTCCTTCGGGCCCGCCGGCCGAATGTCCGCAACGACGCCGTCCCGCGCGCTTTGGATGCCATCGCCAGTGACGACGTCGCGATGTCGATGCCCACGGATGTCGAGCCCGAGAACCCCGAGCTGTCCGCACTCGAGCTGGAGACGATCGTCGAGGCGCTTCGAAACAATGTGCTGTTTTCGTACATGCGCGACCACCAGCTTGCTGCCCTCGCCCGGCGAATGCGCGTCGAGTCCATCGAACCAGGTCAGCGGGTGATCGCGCTGGGCGACCTCGGGGAGGACTTTTTTGTCGTTCGCTCGGGCAAGTTCGAGGTCCTCGATGGACACGGGGAAGTGATCAACCGCTTGTCGTCCGGGGCCACCTTCGGCGAGCTGGGGCTGCTGTACTCGGCAAAGCGCACGGCGACGGTCCTGGCCAATGACAGGACTCGGGGGTCCCTGTACGCCCTCAGTGGCAAGTTCTATCGGTACATCGCCGCGCAGGAATCGATGGGCGCGTTCCAGGCCACGGTGGAGATCCTCCGGAGCGTCAAACTCTTCGGGGCCCTCAACATGGACCAGTTGACCCTCGTCGCCGATTCCATTCAAGTCCTCCAATATCGGGCCGGGGACGTCATCATCCACAAGGGCGAGTCCGGGAGTGTCCTGTACATCATCCACACGGGCACCGTCGTCTGCACCGAGATCGGTTCGGGCTCTGGGACCTCGGCGCCAGTGGAGCTGTACGAGGGCGACTACTTTGGGGAGAAGGCCCTGCTCAGCGCCGAGCCGCGCTCGGCCACGGTCGTTGCCAAGTCGGACGTTCGCCTCCTGGCGCTGGATCAGCAGATCTTTCGGTCCATCCTCGACCCCTTGCAGGGCACCATCGACGCGACGGGCATTTGGCGAACACTCTCCCACACACCATGGCTCCGGTCGGTTTCCGTGCACTGGCAGCGGCATCTTGTGGAGAAAGCTCGCATGGAGAGATTCGAGCCCGGCCAGATCATTCTCCGCGAGGGGGACGAGGGCGATGCCATGTATATCATCAAGGATGGCAACGTCAGCGTGCTCAAGCACATCGCCTCCAATGTCACCGAATGTGCGGGCAAATTGGACTCGCCTCGTCCAGCCGAGGACGAATCCCTTGAGCCTTCGAGTACGTCGCCTGGTGTCCGGAGAACTCAGTCCTGGTTCATTCGCACGAAGGCACCACAGCTTTCGACCCTCGGGCCCCGGGGCTCGTTTATTGACCGACTGTCTCGCAAGGACAACGTCGAAGTTGGCCGACTGAGTGCTGGGGACACGTTCGGTGAAATGGCTCTCGTGGGGCACACCCAACGAGCGACTACGGTGGTCGCCATTGGACGTGTGGAGTGTCTTGTGCTCGAGAAGGGCGACTTGGATCCAATTTTACAGTATGTCAAACGCGAGATCGAGAAACACGCTCGGGAACGGACGGCAAGGACGGAATTGCGGTGTTTCGCCGAGTCATTGAGCCTGGACGCACTGGAAAAGCAGCAAACAATTGGAGCTGGGTCGTATGGAATGGTGTACATCGCCAAGCATCGTCCAACAGGGCGATTTGTGGCAGTCAAAGAAATGTGGAAAGCGAAACTTGAGAGGGAGCAGCAGGTGACGCATATTCGCAACGAGCGGCAGCTGCTGGAGACAATGGACTCGCCGTTCATCCTCAAGTACTTTACGTCCTTTCAAGATGAGCGCAAGATATACTTTGTCACCGAGGTCCTGCCCGGCGGGGAGCTGTTTCAGCGGATCGTCACGCCCAGTGGCATGCCAATACGGCTGAATCCCTCAGCCGCACAATTCTATCTGGGATGCTGCATCGAGGCACTTGGGCACATGCACGCGCGGAATGTCGCGTATCGCGATCTGAAACCCGAAAACGTGCTCTTGGATGGCCGTGGGTACGCCAAGCTCGTCGATTTCGGCTTTGCGAAGAAGCTCCGAGGGAAGACCTTCACGCTCTGCGGAACACCCGAATATCTCGCACCAGAAATCATCCTTGGCATCGGCCACGGTATTCATGTTGACACCTGGGGTCTGGGCGTTCTATCATACGAGCTCGTGACCGGGAGATCTCCGTTTTCAGCGAGAGATGGGGACCACCTCGCCATCTGCCGGAATATCCTCCAAGAGCGAATTTCCTTCAAGGACGATGCTGACCCGCTCTGGAAGTCCCTTGTGCTCGCTCTCCTTCACAAGAATCCCCAGAGAAGACCCAGTTTGACAAGCCGAGCCACCGATGATGTGCGGGATAGCCCTTGGTTTCAAGGGTTCGACTGGGATGCGCTCACGCATGGGACGATGAAGGCCCCGTGGTCCCCAGATCTTCGAGATGACTCGGATGCGCGGTACTTCACCCCAGTACCTCCGGAGCAACTGAAGGAGGCGGCGTCGTGGAGGGGGATAGAACCAACGTGGGTGTGGGATGGCTTCTAATCACGCGACGATGGCGCTCATATTGAAGGTCTTTAGTAGTGGTGACGTAGTACGCCTGAGCTAGAATTCCGTCGATTTATCCCGACGGGGAGATTTGCGAATCCCGGAGCTCGAGTCCCCGTCCTTGGGGGATATTAACGGGGACTTGGCTTCGGCTTCCAGCGACGTGCCTTGCGGCGACCGGGCCCGAGGGGATACGACAGTAAACTCCCGGTTCCCGTACTTGATGGCATCCTGCTGAGCCTTCTCCTCCTCGTCCTCGTCGCTCATGACCTGAACCGCGAGCTCATGCACGTTGATCTGCTTGATCGAGGACGAGGACGAACCCTGAGGCTGGAGCGGAGCCAGCGTGCGGCTGCTGCTGGTGATCGTGTCTCCACCTCGCGTCGCCGATGGTTTCACGTCCTGACTCGACTTCTTGCTCTTCTTGGTGCGTTTCTTTCGGCCCGTGGTCACGTCGAGCCCGCGCGCCGTGTCGTCAGCCTCGTTCACGCTCTCGGACTTGACCGCCATCCCCGCGGGGGGGAGCTCTACCGTCGTCGTGGTCTCGTAGAGCCGGCGGAGCTGGCGCTGGTAGCGGCGAAACTTGTGGGTCACGTACGAGGCCACGAGCACCGAGTGGAATGGATAGAGCACCGCGGCCCCGACGATGATGTAGACGCACGGGCCCATGTGCCAGCACGTCCGGTCCCGGGGGTTGTCGATGCAGCGGTTGTACTGGTCCTTGTAAAAAGTCGTGTTGAGGACCGTGCGGAAGAAGCCAAAGTACCAGGCGCTCGCGACGACGAGGAAGCTCAGGCCATTGGCGATGCAGAGCTGCATGAGGTAGTGGTCGATGACCGTCCGGTGCAACGTGAGCGTGAGGTGCACGCTCCAGACGGCGGCCAGCAGCGCCGTCCCCGAGAGGAGGGACATGACGACCTGGAGCCCCGTGACAATCGGCCCGCAGTAGACGCGCATGACCTCGCAGTACTGGCCATGGAGCTCCCCAACGGCATTGGC
>JAADYI010000401.1:0-18678 GCA_023338185.1 Lagenidium sp. CBS 127285
CCCCCCCCCCCCCCCGCCGTCGCCGTCGCCGTCGCCGCCGCCGCCGTGACGCTAAGTCCACTGACCGCAAGGCATTTGCTGAGCGATCCACAGCTGATCCTAGGGACCATGGGCGCCACGACCTCCAAGCACGCCACCACTGCCGTCGTGCAGGCCACGTCCCTCGCGCCTATGCCCCGGCCCCTCGTGGTCGTCGGCCCCGGCAAGGGCTTTCAAGTGTCCCGGCGGTACCTCGCGCACACGACCCGCCAGATCGCCGGCTCCCTGGACCTCTCAGTGCAGACGACCCTCACAGTGCGCTCGGCGAGCGCTGACGGGGGCCGTGGCCGCGTGGCCTTTACGATCGACGCCGCCCACGTGCTCCGCGATGCGGAGTGCCGCTGTATCGCGTACCTCAGCGCCGAGGCGTTCCCCCAGGGCTTCAGCATCGTCCACCCCAAGGTCCACGAGCCCCTCGCGCAGATCGACCGCATCTTTCGACGGCCGCTGGACGAGAAGCACTGCCCGATGATCCTCACCGAGTGCACGGACCGCGGGACCGGCGAGACCGTGACGATCTGGTACGCCGGGGACTGGACGCTCGCCCATTGCGCGGTGTTTTGGCTCTCCCGCGGACGCGACGGCCCCCGACGGCCCGTGGCCAAGGTGTTCCCCTCGGCGGCTAGCCGCAAGGTCACAATGATGGAGCCCGCAGCCCCGAGTCCCGGTGACTACTGTATCGAGGTCGCCGCGGGCATGGACACGGGGCTCGTGCTGCTGCTCTGCCACGCCCTCGACTGTGTCGGGGACCGCCCGAGCCACCACCCATGACGGTGGTGGTGGTCGGCGTTGGTGTCGAGGTCCCGGCGGCTATGGCGGTGCCGACGGCGACGTGGGTGTCTGTAGATTAATGACTTGTAGGATGTGCATTGTTCGTGATGGTCGAATCGAATGAGCGAGAATCAGTTTTGAAGTGCAAGAAGACTGCACGGCTGTGCTGCAGTGGTGGCCGCCAGTGTACACGTTCTGCGGGGTGGTCTCGTGTCATGGCTACCAGTACCTATGCAACCTCCGTGCGGTTATCATTTGCCCGTATTGTCACGAGAAATGCGCCAACCGGGAGCACACAACACGGGGGGGAAATGACCCAAAGCGAGCGAGCGAGGACACGAACGAACTGACTGCGGACGTCACGAGCTGACTTCGCGGGCGCCAGTCTCTGTGCCCCTCGCCAGTCACTTTGGTGGTCTGAATGTGGACGCTTGTCGCTAACGTCGACGGCATACAGCGACTTCACGCTCATGGGTTTTTGTTGCTTGGCGACAGTGTGCGCCGTGTGCTTGTGTCCGCGTCGGTCATTGTGGTCGGATCCATGCTCGCCTATAAGTCGCTTTGGGATTGCCACCATTCCGGTGGAGTCACCGATTGTCACAGGCATGAAGAACTGCAATCACAATCGGTCCTCGACTCATGGTTCCCATTGGGAACGAGCGTGGGGCCCTCGCCACAATTGACTGGGCCCACGGCAGTTGGCTGGGCCCAGTCGTTTCCCGAACGAGCTGACGTCCACACTTCGTCGACGATCCACTCAACAACTTCCCAGCTCGACCGCAACCGGTGGAAAGAAAACCCTTCCAAGTCTGCCCGGCAATGGGCCCTAACGCTTCCAAGGCTGAGATGGACGGGCTCCTCCGGTCGACGATCCTCCGGCCGCTATCTTTCGAGATCGCCATTGTCCTCCCATTAGAGCAAACGTGCTTTCCGACGGCCCGGCGATGGATCGCTCGGTCCCGATCTCGCGAGGACATAGCAGCGAAGGTCTCAAAGCCCCCAACCTCTGGGGACGTCACAGTTCGATTGGCCTCTGACTGCACCCGCCATCCTGCGCCATTCACTATCGATGGGGCCCACGTCCTCCGAGATGCCACCAACGAACCTACCGTGACGCTTTTGACTTTTGCCCAAGGGAACGAACACGAGATCGTCGATTTACGATCCGGCCGCTCCCTGCTGACCCTCGAGTCGATGGCCGCCCCCTCGGCACATGCACACGGACCCTCGCGCGTCGTCACCGAGTTCCAGGATCCTCTCACGGGCCACGCTTACGTCCTCGGGGTCACCGGTGACTGGCAACGCGATCGCGGTCTCGTCGTCTGGCTGGCCATGACCTTGGACGGCCGTCACATCCCCGTGGGCAAGATCTACGAGGCCGTAAGCCACAATCCCCGTGAACGGCGGGTCTGCGTGGAGGTCGCCGCAGGCATGGACACGGCCCTGGTCCTCCTCGTGTACTATGCTATTGACTGCGTGCCCGTGGCAAAGATGGCGGGCTCGGAGTGCCATGAGCTGCGATAGCATTTCCTGATAGCGTAACATATACAGCAGTTGACCGGTTCCCGATCTGGTGTATTTGTCGAACGCTCAGTGCGCCAACCACAACATGCGTGCGCCAGCGTGGCGGCTGCCCTCGTCTCATAGTCGCCATGAACCCACCGCCCGCTCCACTTGCCCACCTGATTCGTGAGAGAGCGACAGTCACTGACGGCCCGTCAGTGACGGCAACGCCAGTCAGCAGCTCTGTTGTCCCACGGACGCAGCCCTTTTCCTTCCTTCGTCGTCGTCGTCGTCGTTCGACCCACGCACAGCACCCAGGTCACGAACCATGAATCTACCCCTCACTCCACGATATTTCTCTGTCGAGTCGGAGCGCGTGGGTGAATGGGAGCGAGTATGACCACGTTGGGCCATGCACGCCACCACCTGTGCCCACTCGAGGTCGCGATCTCCGTCGTCGGCCCCGAGCTCTGTTACCCGGTCGAGAAGAAGTGGTTGTCCAAGACCAGGCGCCAGGTCAGCACCCTGACGCTCGGGGCGAGCATCAGCTTCGACGTCACTGTCCGGGATGTGACCAACGGCGCTCGCAATGGCGACTTCTCGTTCCGCCTCGACGGTCTTCATGTCCTTCGGAACTACCACAACGACGCCCTCGCTGTCCTCGTGGTCAACACCAGCACCAAGTGCTTTGATGTCATTGACTTGCGGACCCGACGCTGCATTCTGTCGATCGCCCGTGTGCTCGGTGACAACGAGCCCACGGCCGTGGCAAAGTTTCAAGACCGAAACTCAGGTCGCGTCTACACTCTCGGTTACACCGGCAACTGGGTCAAGGCTCATTCCGCTGAGATTTGGGTCGTCGATGGCGACTTCGTCGAATCCCAGGAACGGCGTCCTGTGGCTCGAGTGACTCCTGCGGGCAAGTTGGGTCTGGATGAGAGCTACCGCGTGGATGTCGCGCCGGGAATGGACACTGGTGTGGTGCTTCTGCTCTGCTACGTCCTGGACTTGCCGCTGTCTGAAGTGAGTTGATACAACTGGTATTTAATTGTTCAAAACGAGCAGAGACTTCAACACGAACGGAGGAAATAGTTAGTTCTAAGTTGCCTAGTGATGGTGGTGATCTGAGTCCCTGGATATGCAACTGATCGAACCATCTCGCAGTGTTGCTTCAAGTTGGAACGCAGCCGGGAGCCTGCGGAACTTGCGATCTCGTGCGACCCAATCCATCGCGTCTCTTGAGAAGATCATCTTGCCAGGGTTTCTCTCCGCGCTCGTGAAGAGCGTGTGGAACCACACGCGAAAGTATTTCTTGTCAAACACCTTTCGGCAGTTAATGCGCCGAAATTCGAGGACCACGGATCCTTGCACGCGCGCATGAACCAGAAACCGCTCGTGCCCAGTGGTCTCGTGCACGACCACCTTCTGAGCCGTTTCCGGATCCAAGATGGCTATTCGAAGTCGCAAGAGCGGCGGTCGGACACCAGTGAGAGCATTCTGGAGGTTTAGTTCTTCGATGACCAGTGGCGGGCCACACAAAGGCAACGGAGCATGCGGCGCAAGTACGAGACGCTGCGACAGGAGCTGCTCGGCGTAACGCACCCATTTCCTTTGGCTCGGGACGGTCAGACCCCGTCCATCGCACACGCGCTCATGGTTGTATCGTCGGATGGCCTCGGATGCGCCAGCGACGTAGCCCATGCGCAAGAGCAGCGTACAAGCCATCATTCCCGCTCGGCCCTTGCCTGCTTTGCAGTGGAGGACGACAACACGAGCTGGATTCGCGGCCAGCCAGTTCGCGGCATCATCACCAAATCTTGTCCTGAAATGCATCGTTCAATACACTAACAAGATTGTTCTCCTTGGAGGCGGGCTGCAAGGGGACCAACAACCACGTACACTTGCTCTAGCGTGGGTACATTGTGGTCCTCGATGGGGAAGTACTCGACGCGGCCATCAAACACCGACGCCGAGTAGCTACGAATAGACAAACACACCACATTGACCGTCCGTCCAAACCAGCTAATGCGCAGGTCCGAAGCGATGCCACGCACCGACGCTTGGTCTCGGCGCAAAAGTTGTACACCTTGAAGTCCTCGCCGTGGTGATGATGGAGAAAGGCTCGGACCTTGGTCCGGGGATTCCGGTACATGGCCTCCAGGCCCGCGGCGGGGAAGCCTGCGTGACAGACAGTGGCATCAACGCAGGCCAGTCAGCGATCAAGATCGGGCAAGTCAAGTCCTTTGGTCCATGACCCACCCATGACGATGATCCGTGGGTGCAGATAGCAGAGATCGAGATCGTAGGCGCCATCCTGATACCGGCGTCTGTTCTGCGAGACGAGGGCCCGGGGGAGGGCGAAGAGCGACCACGATGGGCGCCGCGAGGCGTCCTCCACCATCACGATCCCGATCTCCGCTGCCGGCGCCGTCCGAATCGGCGTTGGTCTCTCGTTGCCGTTGTGGTCGACGTCTGGCTTGGGACACCGCAGGGCAGGACAGGACAGCACTGCAGTCGCTCTGAAGAAGCGAGAAGCGTGAGATGTGAACAGCCTAGCTTAGCTTGAAGTACTGGTTGAAGTAACACCACACAATCATCAGTCGTGCAGCTGACCAGATCAGCACGGGAGAATCAAGTGGAACTGGCCAGAAAGCAGTGTTTTAGGATGCAAGTGTAGCAAATTCTTTCTACCGGTACAGTATATGATTCACACGACTTACCAGCCTGCAGCAGTGAGAGCGAGTCGCACGTGGCTTAGATCCTTGGAAGTGGTGAGCAATGGAAGGACGCGACGGACGTACGCGAGGGCGAAGCGCCGGGAGGCGACGCCCCCGATGAGGCCCCGGAGCACGCGCCGCAGGGGCTTCTCCCGAGGTCGTGGGGCTGACGCCGCGGAGCCGGCGGCGGGCTGGAGCATCATGGTATTCACTTCCGATCAAAGGCTGCTGTCATGGGGTACCGCATCGAAGTCGGATCTCCTGATCCATTTCCAATTCCCCCTGGTCGAAGTCAAACTATCAAGCCTAGCTGTCGATATCTGCTGAAGCATCCGCATTCTCTATTCCTGCACTACTCTTCCTTTCTCTTTGGCGTTCACGGTTGTCGTCACAAGATGAGAAGCGCAGCTACGACTCGATGAATAGTACGCATGGAGGCTCTGCTGTTTCCCTGATCGGCCATCGTTTTGACGAGACATCAAGGCCCACCATGCACAAAACCAACATTTCCGACGGTGGTTCACGCAGTCGCCACCCTCGTCCTCATAACGAAACATGTCGTGGCCACAATGCTTATCGCAGTCATGGTGGTCCCTTCGTTGGTTTCGAGGAACGCGACGACCGCAAGGCTGGAAGTGGAAGTGGCGTGGGGCTGAACAAGAGCGATGTCATGGTTTTTCCAAAGACCTCGTCTGAAAGTTCGGTGCGCATCACTGCATCGGACCACGATGATCGCTGGGTTCTACGGGCTGTCGATTGTTTTCTGAGTGCATTTTTCTCTTGCAACTTCCTGCAAACCAATAGAACTCGTATTTTCTATGTATTTGCTACTCTGGGTGCACGTTTCTAAAACGTCACTTCAACGTCAGTCCTTTTCATCCGCCATCTCTCCTACGGTCCCGAAAAGACGGCGCGTGGCAGCTGGGCGTCATGCTACGTTGAGGTCCACTCACGCCATAAATTCGTGTAGCTCACGTTGGATGACGACCAGCAAAAGATGGCGCAGGAGCGACCTGCTGGGATCCGTTGGGGAATCCACAAATGCAAAGGCGATGCGATCCGATGGTACTTGGACCTAAGCCGTTTGCGTCTTGTACGCGGTTGTGTATGTCTCCGATGGCCCTACGCTGCTTGTTGGCACAGCAGTCATTCCGCAAGTTGCCGCCAAGCCCCCGAGCCCTCTTTGTCGCTGATTCTTTCTCACCATCGAAATTATGAGAGCCTACACGTTATGGATGCTCACTCTGGCCCTCTTCTCAGTCGTCTCTGCCCAAGACAGCAACAACAACAACAATGGGAACGGGTTCGATGCACTCGATGGCGAGGATCCAAACACCCCCGTCGACGCGATGGACCTGATCGGCGAGACCAGACCGCCAGTTTCCGGTCCCCCAGGTGACGGTCAGAACCAGCCACCACCGTCGGTGCGGCCAGGCGGCCCAGGCAACGGGACGGCTCCTGTGGTGAATGGAAACGGTAACAATGGCACTGCTAGTATTTCAGTCAACTTGACGTCCCCGGCGCCATCCCGTTTCCCCCTCTCTGGTAGCCTTAGCATCGAAGGAAGTGCCTCTGGCAACTCAGATATTGAAGCGCCAAGTGCCGTCTCTGAGCCTCCGTTATTCAACTCGTCGCGCACAGGAAGCAAGGCCTCCGGTGCAATTGGCGGCAAGAACACGACGACGCCGAAACCGACGTCTGATGCCTCCACCACTGGACTGCTCGCCTCCGCCGTTGCATCCGCTGTAGTTTTCGCTGTCGCCACTGCCTCAGTGTAGACGTGATTTAGAAGCTCGGTGACGTTATTGTTTAAACCTGCGTGGCCTATCGCGTCCAATGGAGTTTGTATTGATTGTTCGGTACAATTATTGCGTCGTTTCTCGAATAACGTTGCAACCGCTCCAAAGTTATGGCAATGCCCAGGAGTGATCTGATGCGTCCTTCTTCGTTATGGATTCACGCATCCCTTCGATCTCGAGCCAACGTGCATACGGCATACGACGCGAAGGTTGGAGTGCTCTGATCGCGTTTTCTGTTGGAGAATGTGCATCTGCTGAACTTTTGAACTCGGGATTTTTCGTGTTTGCCTTGCGCAAGAGCTCCAATTCAGCGTGTAACTCAGCAAAAGCTGCATTACTTTGCTTCAATGAGAATTCCTGCTCTTTCAGAAGTTTCTTCAGCGACGTGAGCTCTTCCGTCAATTTGTCATACGACGTCCTTGCATTTTGGAGATCATGAGAAAGCTCCTTGTTTTGCATTCGCGCGTCCCGAAGTTGACGCTTTTGTTCGTGAGCTGTATGGTTGGACTCCTCCAAAATCTTATCCATTTTGCTCTGGAGCAACGCTTGATGAGCATGAAGATCTTGTGCATGCCGCTCCTTCATTGCTCGAATTTCCGCTTGCTGATGAACGTTGACGGCGACAGCAGCCGCTTCTCTCTCTTGTGAAGCCATTAAATCGGCGTTGGCTCTTTCAATGGAAGTCTCGAGTCGTCCTAACTCTTGTTCAAGAAGTGCCTTGTCGTGTTGGACGTCATAATAGGATGTGCACATCGCCGCTACATGTTTTCCGACTACAGATCCTCCGTGGCTGCCGACAGACTTGCTCGAGGCCGAGCCTGGAAGCGCCAGAGAGCCAAAGAGAATGTCCTGTTGCTGGCTCATCCGCCAGTGTGTCCATTTCCCCCACATGCCGCATGCTGGTACCAAATGCTCCGCTTCGTTCTTGGAGCAAAAGAAACACTTGCCGGCTTTGAACGACGGAAGCACCGAGATCATCTTATTGCCGGCACCAGCATTTTCCGAGGCATGCACTGCGTCCGTCGTCTGGTGGTCTTGCACACAGCTCCGCGAATACGAGTCGATGAAGACAACAGACGATGCCAAGTCGAGAACCCTTCTGCTTCCCCCTTTAGAGGAGGATACGGTCACACGGCGTCGAGGCGATGGGCCGGAGTTGCGTGGGGAGAATGGAGCTGGGGATCTCTCCAGCTGTCCATTGTCTCTCGACGACATCTCCACTGGCCTCATCGAGTTGGTCGTAGCTCCGATGGCGCGGTTCGTCGTGTCGCGGGACATGATGATCTCTGGATCCATCCCCGCTGTGTACTCAGAGACAATCTTGACGAGCAGGGGGTACTCGTTCTGCAGCCCCTCTTGAAGTTGCGGATACAAGAAACACGAGCGGGTAAGGAAAGACACGAGCTCTCGCCAAGCGAGCACGAAGCGACTGAAAACCCCCATAGCGACGACAATCGAAGCGAGAAGAAGGCCATAACCGACTGAGTGGGCTGAGATGATGATCCAATACGCGGGCATCGTCATTGCCATCATCCACAGGACGAACGAGCCCAGAACCGGCACGACAAAGAGCCACACGAGCTGTCGAGTCGTGATCAACAAAAACACAGTAAGCCCCGCACAGTGACTGAACCACGCCCAACCCGTCTCTTCATCGACAAACTTGAGCATCTCCGGGAGTGAGACCCAGCTGCCGATCGTGAGCGCCGCCCAGAGCGCGACGGCCATGAAGAACTTGCTGCCGTTGGCATTGAGAACAGACGCAACAGAGAATCCCAAGCCTTCGTTGCCAGTCGTGACCATGGGCAAGCGATTGGTACGACTGACGGCGAGGGTGATGCTCTCACTGCGCAGGCGGCGCCGAAGGACAAAACGTTCGCGCGAGTTATACTCGGAGTAGTAGGAGATGGTGTTGAAGATTCCGACAACCGGTGCGCAGTAGGCGAACCCCAGAAGACTCTCCAAAGTCCGCGTTGGGGGGCGGATGAGAAACGACAGCACCGCGTACAGCGCGGCGGTGGCCCAGCTCCCGAGCGTTGAGGCCACAAAGCCCAGAGGGGTGATCTTGGGGATGGTATAAAAGGACAGCCCAAAGACCACAAAGAGCGCGTCCTTGTCACGCACAGCGTGCGCCAATGCACACGGTCAGAGCCATGGTCCCAGTTCAACGAGTTGAACACTACAATATATGACAATTCACTCACCCATTGATGGAGGCTCGGGCGCTGGAGGGCGTACAACAAAAGCGTTGGGATACCATTGCAAATGGACACGAGGAGCATGGTGCTCTCACTGGCCCGGACGAGATCCTATCAACGCCACCAGCGGTTCCCACCGCACGTGTCAGTCTCCCACACGACGGCGTGCATGCAAGAGGCGCGACGCCGGGGCGATCGGCACTGTACCCATTGCACGAGGACAAACATGGAAACCTGGAGCACCTGCAGTCCCACGCACACACAGCGAGAGATAGAGACCCACAGACTCGCCTCAGAATGGGTCTGGTCCATGCACGCGTGGGCCCCGCAACACCAACGAACCGAGAGGAAGACCCGCGCGGGGATGGTCACGAGGAGGTACTCGGCGGGGTGCTCGAGGACGTCGCTGAGGCCAAAGAGGATGTGGAACGCGGCCGCGGGGATCAGCGAACGGAGCCACAGGGCCTTCTTCCGACGGTGCGTCGCCGCCTGGTACGCGGCCTCGAGCGTCGCGTCCTCAAATTGCAGCGTGAACTGGTTCAGTCGGACGGTCGAGTGCATCCTGCCGGCGTCCAGGGCGTCGGGTATCGGGGGCGGGGGCAATGCATCTCCCATGCTATCGTGGTCGTCGTCGCCGTCGTCGCTGTCCCCCTCCTCCTCCTTCCGTGCGCCGTCGTGAGCCGTCTCCTCCGTCCCCTCACTGGGGCCGCGTCGTTCGCTCTCGTCGGCCTCCACCGCCCGCGGTGGTGGTGTCCATGTCGCCCTGGGGATCCGCGTCGTCGTCATCGACCCCGTTGCGAATGCCGTCATCGCCAGTGCCGGGACAAGACGCCACAAACCAGAGAGGAATCGAACAAAATCGCTTTACGACCAATGAAATGATTTGTTTACCATTTTCGGCGAATCATCTCCCTGGAGATCCAGTCATGATGGTTGATGACTGGCATCGGAGGCGCTGGACCAAAACACCAACACTGCGAGGCTGGTGAAGCCACGATCCGTGGGCCCGGGGCGACCGTTCACCGGGTCCCGGACGCCGTCGTCGATGCCGTGGTGGCATACTCACCGCCGTCGAGCTGCTGGGTCCAGTCGAACGGCTCCCAGTGCTTGAGGAAGGCCAGGACCTCACGGCGCTCGTCCTCAAAGCTCCGGCGCTGGCGGCCATAGCGCGGGGGATCAACGCCGAGCATCCCCGCGACGACATTGGCGCCAAAGTCCCGAGGGAACTTGTCCTCGTCCTCGATCACGTGCGCATAGCCCCCGCCGCCGCCGCCCCCGCCGCCGCTGCTGTTGCTGCCCAGAGCCGGCCACGCAATGTGGAAATAGGCAAATTGCGCGGGCACGTGCCGCCGGAGCCCGCCGTCGGTCGTGTCGATAATCTTCTTGTGCGTGGCCCACTCCTCGTCCGCCTGGAGGAGCTCCTGCTTGAAGTATAACGGCGCGTCCTGGGCCACCTCGCGGGGCACGGGGATGCACTCGATGACCGTGTGCCGCTGCCGATGTGGGGCGCTCGTCTGCTCGAGGAACACGACGCTCATGCCCTCGGCTGCGGCGCACATGCGCGCCACGGCCCGCTGGAACCGCCCGAGCTCCTCCCAGACGTCCTCGCTCGCGGCGGCGAAGGAGCACGTGTGCTCGACGGGGACGATGAGGCAGTGGAGCGGGTGGAGCCGGGGTGTGCTCGGGAGGCTCAGGTACGTGTGCTCCCCGAGCGCCAGCATGAGGTGCTTCTTGAACGCCGGGCTGGGCATGCAGGAACGGCACTTTTGCGTCCGGTCCTCCCACTTCTTGTTGGCGCTGATGAAGCGCTGACGCTCGCGCTCGGCGGCCGCGCGCTTGGTCAGATGCGCCTCCGGGCGCTCGAGGAGTGTCATGTCCACCTGATCCTCCTCGTCAAAGCCACTCGAGAGGTTCCGGGCGTTCACCTCGGTCCCCTGGTACCGGGTCCCCAGGCGCACAATGTTCCGGGCGTGGATCGCGTCCATGTTGCCCTCGTCCACGTGGGCGCTCGACATGCGCTCCTGCCGGACGAGCTCCGAAAGCGACACGTCATCGTCCTGGCCACCACCCACGCGCTGCTTCTTGCCCTTGCGAGAGCCATAGCGGAGATCCTCCCGCTCCAGTGGCGGGAGGGCCCCATTGATGGCCTCCTGGTGAGGCACCGACTCAACGAGCTTGGCCGCCTCCCGCTGGGCCTCGAGCTCATTCAATTGCTCCTTCAGACGATGGAACTGGTCCATGTTGCCCAACATCTGCGCACGAAGGGCCCGGGCCGCGAGCTTGTTGAGGTCGACCTCATCCTCCTTCGCTGCATCGAGAGAGCTCGTTTTCTTGTCTTGTTGGTGACGATCTGACGTGGCCTTTGGGGGTGATGCTGACCCAGCGGGAGTCATCGTTGTCGGCGAGGGCTTGCTCCGCCCACCGTACAGAAATGCCTTTCGCTTCTCGAGTTCTTCCCGTTCACGTCGCTCCGTCTCCAAGTCGACTGGCCGCTCTTCCCGAGGACGGGCTGGCGGGCTGGCTCGGGGCGGAACCACCTCAGGCTCGCGCAATTTCTTCGTCGTGCGCGATGACGCGGGAGGACTTGAAGAACGTTCACGCCGGTCACGGTCGCGACTGCGACTTCGACCCCGACGACGATCGCGGTCACGGCTCCGATCGCGGCGCTGTCGCTCGGGTCGGTCGCGTCGCTCCCGATGCCCCGTCGCAGCACTGAAGCGCGCACCAGGTCGGTTCTCGAAATCGGGCAGCTTGGAGTAGTCGATGGGCATGTCGTCATCTTCGTCTTCACGCTGTGACCGTGAACCAGACCGCCGGTGGCGGCCGTCGGGGTGATCGTCGTGGTCATCCTCTGTCATTGTCCGGGAGACCGCCGAGTGCACGCGTGATGAAAACTTTGCCAGCAACGTCCTGTCCGAGGCATCCCGCCCAATCTCCAGTCGTCGACGACGATCATCGCCGTCTCGAGATCGCTCGCTTCGCCGTTGGCTCTCCGCGTCGTCATCGTCATCCGGTCTCCGATAGTGCAAGTGCGCGTTCATCCGCGCCGCCCCGCGAGCGCTCTCCTTGAGCACGTCGAGTGAGCCAAAGCGCTCTTGGATGATTTCCGCCAGGGGTCGACCAGTCTCGCGGGCCTTGTCCTTGGCCCGCTGGAGCATCTTGGCTCGCCAGCTCGCCCCTCCGTCGCCAAAGATCGGCATCGAGGCGGGAGACGATGGCTCTCCTGTTCCTGACGACTTGGTCTCCCCGTCGGCGTCCTGATCGTCGTCCTTTCCAGGCATCCGCCGGTCGGGGTTCTTGGGGTCGTAGTAGCCATAGAGCATCCCGGTCACGGGCTCGCGGATCCCCGCGTCGATCTCCTCCTGGATCTTGGCGGCCTTGGCCTCGGCCGCGAGTTCCTCCGCAGTCTTCTCCACGGGCGTCGGCGACGCCGTGCGGGGTTCAAAGGTCTGCGCATCGGTGTGAGCGACGGGCAACGGATCGGCAAATGGTGATTCGATTCAACACGTACCATGCTCATCCACTCATCCCGGACTAGGGTCGATTTCTGCGGTGGCGGCGCTTCCTCCCGGGGCGACGCGGACCTGGCCCCCGGCTCGGAGTCGCTGCCGTCGCTGGCGGACGGGGTCTCCGCCCAGGCGCGACGCTTGCGCGACCGCCGGGGGCCCCGGTCTGCCTCGCTCTCGCCCTCGCTGCCGCTGCTGCTGCTCCCCGTGGCCAGTCGGCGCTCGGACCGCTTCTTGTGCTTTTTGCTGGCCTTCTTGGACTTCTTGTCGGGCTTGTGATGCTTGCGCTTGCGCTCCTCACCGCCCATGCGCCGCTCCAGCGCCGGGTTCATCCAGTCCTGTCGAGGGATGGGGGGGGGGACACATCATCAGAGGACTATGCCAGAGCAGATCCAGACCCACCCACACACCCACGGGCACTCACGGGGTCGTGAGGTCGGCGCGAATGCTTGCGCCTGTGCTCCTTGCGCGTCGGTCTGTCGCCGTCGCCATCGCCACGCGCCCCCGCCGGGAGGAAGCTGATCCCTTGGAGGAAGCCGCTCATCGCCGTTGCGTGTCGGAATCCAACTTTTTAACTTTTCCAACCAACAAAGCCATGACAACAGAACCAGAATGCGGATTGGTCAATTTTATGGGATCTCATGGGCCTATGCCTGACAAGGCACTAAAGCTCACAGCCCAAGGCATAGGCCCATGAGATCACAAAATGCAAAAGACCACAACAAAAATCACTTTTGCTGCTGCTGCTGCTGCTGCTCGGCGATCCAGGCCTCGATCTTGGCCTTGAGCGCTGCGTTGGGCACCAGATCCTGGAGCGTCAACGGCGCGCGGGTGAAGGGATCGCTCTGGTCGTTGAGCAGATGCTGGGTGATGCTCGCTCGTTCCATGGTGTAGCCACTCGTCGGAAGCAACACGGGGTCCTTCATCAACGAGAACAAGAGCGGGTCCAAAAACTCCTCGGGGATATCCCCGAGGGACTCTTCGAGGTTCACTACCTCCTTGGCCGCTCGCTCGACGTCGTGGACAAACGCCTCAAATCGATCAATGTCCTCCGACGGAACAAGCTGGGTCCGACGGAGAATCCCCACAGATTTGCGATACACGACCCCGTCGTAGTAGCCATTCGCCGCAACGGCGCGTCGAAAGCTCTCGTAGCTGGCAAAGTGCAGAAGAGTCTCGACAATCTCCCGGAGCATTTCCTTGGGTCGGAACTTGTACTGCTCCGGGTTGTTCACCTTGAGTTCCAACCCACGTGGCCCGGCAAGTTTTACCAAGACGCTGCTGAGCATACTCACCAGACGTTCCTCCAGTTCTGGCATTTTGATAAACGGTTCTTGGATCTCAGTCGTCAGATACGACATCATGTGAATGGTTTCATTTGCGAGCTGGAGGCTTGACGTCACAGTTCGCTCCTTTTCAGACAAAAGCCCCTGCTTTTGCTCCCGAACCGACTCATCCAAGGCCATCCATCGTGTGACATCTTGCATTTCTTCTTGAAGCATCTTGATCTCCGGTAAACTGATCAAAGCATCTGTTACGAGACTGTTGATGTGGTTCATGAGTCCGTGCGCAAACTTGACAAAGTTCTCACTATCGTTGGAGATTTTCACGAATGCCGTCTTGTGACCCGGCAGCTTCCACAGATACTTGAGGAGGCATGCAATGTTGTACCTGTGCTCCAGCTTCTCGTAAAATCCAGTTTGCTCCACGTCGCCATACAGTGCCAGAAGGCATGGTGCAAGATGCGTTTGGGCCAATGGATCGGTGTTGAGCAAGTGCACACCAAAAGCAGTCCCAGCAGTTTCTCGCCCGTCGCTCTCTTCAGATGGTAGGAAGATGTGGAAAAGGAGCTCCCCCATTTTGGCTCGCAAGTGTGGACTACGCACATACGCAGGGGAAGACAAGAAAATCAAAATTGTTCGCATGAGCTCGTCGAGCTGGAAAGCGTTGAGGGCCTTGGGCTGGAGTCTTGCGACAAAAATAAGAATCGAGCAAATATCTTCAACTAAATGCTCAGGTACAAACTTGACGGGGTGATCCTTTGGGAGTACTGAAGGGTCTGGAAGAGGAAGCGATAATTGTTCTGGAGCAACGCCATCGAGACAGATACTGTTGATCACCGCACACGACAATAACGCGAAGCGAATCATCTCATGCAATAGATCAGGATGCAACAGTTCGGCATCCATGGTGAACTTTCCAGCTAACAGTGCCTCAAAGTGAGCCTTCATACGTGGATCCGAGCTGTCATTCATGCGGCTTTGGAAGTAGGATAACTGACGCAACAACCGCATATATTGGCCCATCATTGCAACTGGACCCAGGTGCATCGACCTGGCCGTGAGGAAGTAGCATCGAGACACAAAGTTGAAATCAATGACACTGCCGGCTGTTCGGTCGTCGGCCTCAGCAGACCAGCCTTCCGGTGCTCCCAAGAGTCTTGTTACGTCAGACGGAAAAACGTGATTCTTGATGGAGAGGAAAGTGTTGTTGATCAGATTCGTCTTCTTGCTTTCTGGTGGGAGGAATGGCCCACAGAGTCGCAAGAGCACCATGGTCAAGTTGAGCATCATGCCGGCACTCGAAGTAATTGCCACGTCCGGGTTTTCTTTTGCTCTATCAGCATTCAGCGCCAGTGCCTGCTCTAGCCAAACCAAAACTTGTTCACGTGTTGATCCACCAGCCTTAAGGAGAAGCTTGACCAATTCCGCCCCGCCATTCTGCACTGTTGAGAGTTTACTACGCAGCGCAACCACCGAGTTGTCTACATCCACCTTCGTCCTCTTCGTGATATTGGAAAACATTTGCTGCACTGCAGGATCTTGAGTTGTGCTGAAACGGAGCAGAATCCCTAGAGCAGTGGCATCCTGAAGGCGCCGACCACTGAGCGCTGGACCCGGCAGCAAATGAAAGCCCGGCATGGTAGTGAAGACCCCCGCAAGTGTCTTGATGCGAACGAGGGTAGTGATTAGATGCACATTGTCGTAGAAATTCGACATGAGGCTTGGAGGGTTGATCATGAATAGCTCTGAGATAAGTTTCTGGAAAATTGGCGTGAAGATCCCATACAAATGTCCGCTCTGTTCCAACTCGATGACGATAGATTCGATGAACTCGAGGGTCAGCGGATGGGCCTGGGCTCGAACAATTTTTTCCAGTGCATCCGTATTCAAACTTCCGACTTCAAAGGGAAACATGTCCGGTTCGGTGAGGGATGTAACACTGTAATTGATGCACATGGTTCGGAGCGTGTTCACGCACATCTCGGCCGCCAACTTGTCCTCCGCGGTGAGTCGGAGATACGCCGACTGGAGGGCCTGGCGTTCGTCGCGACAACGATAATAACACTGCTCCAGGTACTGAATCGTCGCTAGCGGCTGCGCCGTGCCCGAGAGGTGCTCGGGGCTGACGATAATTCGCGCATAGAGCACTTCGCCAATATTTTCCGTGGTGAGCTCCGTCGAGTTCGACTCTGCCGCAACGGCATCGAGATACAGATACTTCTCATGAGCCGCCGCGACGGCTTTCGAGAGCGTCAGCTGGAGGATTCGCTGGAGCATGTCGTTCACGTAGGATCTGGGGACGTTCGCCGACGGCTTGGGCTTGGGCTTAGGTGCCACCTCTGAACGAGGGGCCACAGGCGCCAATGCAGCCACAGACGGATTTTGTGTCTCACGTACTGGCGGTTCGGCAGACACGGGGACTGGCGATGCCTTCGTATCCTGCATCACTGCCGCCTGTTCCTGCTGCTGCTGTGGCTGTTGGCGTTGTTGTTGCTGCTGCTGGAGTTCGAGCTGGCGAAGCCGTTCGAGGCGCTTCTGGCGGATCTCATCGGCCGTCGGGACCACCGCGGGGGCCCCAGTTGCCGAGTCCCCGTCGCCCTTCATCTCCTCGTCGCCGTCATTGCCCCCGCGGAGCCAGGAGCTCACCCACCCGGACATCACCGCCGCGCGCTCGTTCGTTCGTGCGTTCGTTCGTTCACCCCCTGCGGTGTGTGTGGTGCTTGATGATCTTTTGGATTGTTCTTGGGTGTGAGTTCCGTGGGCGAAAAACGTTAAAGGCCACCCACATATCACCCTTTCCCAACCACCGCAACGTCGGGATCCGACAATGCTCCTCATCCCACGGCGGTCGGGCGTCGCCCTCGCGGCGCGTGCGTTGAGGGCCATGACCCGAACGCGACCTCGTGGCATCAGCGATCAGCCCCGCGGGTCCACCGATCCCATGCTCATCCGCTCCCAGGAGGAGATGGAAGCGCTGGGGTCCCGGTTGGCTAGCTGCCGGCGATCCGGTGATGTCATCTTCCTCCGGGGGTACAGCACGGGCGTTTGTGTGGAAATACCTCGCCCACGGGGGGCTGCATTGACAATGTGCTGCACTTGCTCGCAGGGATCTCGGCTGCGGGAAGACGTGCTTCGCGCGGGGGTTCATCCGAGCCCTCACGAACGACCCCACATTGCACGTCACCTCCCCGACGTACCTCCTCGTCAACACGTATGAGATGATCAGAGAGACGATTGCGCCGCATGAGTGAGCATCACAACACAAGTCGGAGGACGATGAGCGCGTCGTCTGGACACTTGCCCACTCATCTATGCTGCTGCCTTCGCAGAGCTCGAAAGGCGGAGGTGGAGGAGGTGTATCACATCGATCTCTATCGCCTCGACACTGTTAGCGCCGTAGATGCCCAGGCGCTCGGCCTCACGGATGCGTTTGAGAGAGGTAACGTCGACTGCGTGTGTCTCGTGGGCCCGTGTGCGCGACAACGGGCGTCTGATCGTTCTATTCCCCAGGGATCGCCCTCGTGGAGTGGCCCCAGCGACTCCAGACGTCAGGCATTCCCAACGAGCGACTAGAAGTCTCCATAGACTACGACGAGCACGACGCGACTCTGCGTCATGTGCAGTTGCACGGCCACGGAGCTCGTTGGGTCTCCTCCCTCGGACTTCCCGAGACAAGCAAATAAACTGATTAGATTACTACTTCGAAGTACACTGCTGATTCCAGCGCTTGGCTAAACGGACATGGTGCTGGGTGGCCGAGACACGGAGACGTGGGAGAGTGATCGGAGGAGGCGCTCGATCTCAGCCGGAGCTGCGCGGCTTTCATTGCTCTTGCTCACTTCCAACGCCACGAACTGGTCGAGCTGACGACGGGTGACACCCGAGCGGGTCGAGCACGTTGAGAGCATCGAGGTCGTGGAGACGAACGAGCGTTCGCTCTGGCAACCGTCAAAACAGCTCTCGGTCTCATCGGCGTCGCCATCAGGTAGAATTGGGACGACTTCGTGCTCATGCAAAAACCGCAACTCTTCCTCAATCTTTTGCAATCGAAGTTGCCGAAGACGTTCCTTTTTGTTCTCTTGGACAACGTTCGGCTTGCGATGCCCCGCTTTGCCTCGGACAAAGCTCGGATCCCCGCGACGCTCGCCGTCGTCAAGGTCCGTATCGTCTTGCGGCGGTAGCAACGGTGACTGATAAGCGCCACGTTTCTCCAGGATCAAGCGATCGATCTCGGCTTTGTCGCGCTCATCAAGTGCAAACTCCTTCTTTGTGGGAATTGCGTCGGGCACTTGATCCGTCACGTCGTCGAGGAGTACTCGCAGGCGTTCTTCTTCATCTCGCGTCAGCTTTGGGTTTGCGCCATTCTCGATGACCTGCTTGTTCCGTTCGATAAAGTTCATTGAGCCTGGGACCAGACCACTCGCCGAGGTGTGCCGCGTCCCGTTGGCCGGCGTGTGCGACAAGAGCGGAGCACCTGGTCCCGAGGGGGTGCTGGCTTTGGTGATGGATTGGGGCTGCGTCACAAACGTACGCGGCCCGTCCCTGCTGTCTGAAGCCTTCTGCAGTTGTTTTGATGTGGTCGCCGCGGTCGAATTGCTGCCATACAGGTTCTTGCCGAGCTTTTCCTCAAGGACAGAATCCAACTGGCGAATTCGAGCCATCTTGAGGGCAATCTTGGCCGCGAGCCCGGATTCGCCGTCCTCGCCGCCCTCGGCATCGTCCAGTATCCCCTACGCTCACGTCCATGGGAATTACAAGCCAACCCATCAGCAAAAGTCTCCTGTTCAAGACAAAAATCACCCCACCACCTACATAGGCTTGCTGCTTGGAGAGACTGTTCTGGATGAGGATCTCGTACCACG
>JAADYI010000402.1:0-18656 GCA_023338185.1 Lagenidium sp. CBS 127285
CCCCCCCCCCACCACCCCCGACCGAGTCCCTTCATGTACAGTCCAGTACCAGTACGATCCGGAGCGGCGAGTAAAACAGTTGACGGGTGATTCACCCCCTGCCATGCAGTGGCGTGCGCGTGACGCGGGCCTAGTGCATGCGACTCCATGCCCCAAGTTCCAGGTGGTTGTGGAGAGGCTTCTGGACAATTTTCATTCTCGACAGCACGTCGAAAATATAGAAGATGATCAGATGTTGAAGTGGAAAACGATTCGTCCAAAACACCACATAATCGACAGTCGTTATTGTCCAGTTTTCCACGGCTTGGAAAACTCAACCACCACCACAGACATCAATTGATCGCCAGAAAGATCCCAACCATGTTGCTCCACGCGCTCCAGGCCCGCGTCGCGCCCGCGATGACCAAGAAGGCGGCGGCGCCGGGGCTCTTCGCCCGCACGCTCCTCCGTGGCTTCAGCGACGCGGCCACGAACCCGTCCGTGTTCTTTGACATCTCGATCGACGGCCAGCCCGCGGGGCGCCTCACGTTCGAGCTCCGCAAGGACGTCGTGCCCAAGACCGCCGAGAACTTTCGCCAGCTCTGCACGGGCGAGGCCGGCGTCGGCCAGTCGGGCAAGCCCCTGCACTACAAGGGCTCGGCCTTCCACCGGATCATCCCCAACTTTATGTGCCAGGGGGGGGATTTCACCCACGGCACGGGCGTCGGCGGCGAGAGCATCTACGGCCGCAAGTTTGCCGATGAGAACTTTACGCTCAAGCACGAGGGCGTCGGGCTCCTGTCGATGGCCAACGCCGGGCCCAACACGAACGGCTCGCAGTTCTTCATCACGACCGTCGACTGCCCGTGGCTCGACGGTGGCCACGTGGTCTTTGGCGAGCTCGTCGACGGCGAGGACGTCCTCCGGACCATCGAGGCCCAGGGCTCGTCCTCGGGCGCGCCCCGGTGCGTGATTTTGATTTCACGGCGGCGATGGTGGCATGGGCCCGCTGTCGCGTGACTGACGTGCGTTTGTTGTGTGTTTCGTGCCTGACACAGCTCCAAGGTCATCATCGAGGACTGTGGCGAGTTGTAAAGCGCCGCCGCTGCTGTCGCTGCCACCATCACCGAGCGAGCATCACACGAGAGTCCGAGACTTGTAGGAACGTCAACACGAACGCCGGTGTTTGCATCCGCCCACCATTTTCACGTGCGTCCCCGGACGACGAGCTCGCCGAGCACGAGCGTCGCCGCGCTTGCATCGGTCTCCACGATGCCCAGCGTCGATGTCGTGCGCCGCCCGAGGCCGTCGACACTTGACGTGCCAACGATCTTCAGCCCGTGGTCACTCGGTGCCAACGGGATGAGCACCTTGCCATCCACGTCGACGACGGCGCCGTTGCCGTGGGCGTCCACGAGTAGAACTGTTGGCACCCCATGCACGAGCGCCCGTTGCAGGGTCGCGGGCTCGTCGATGGCCACGGCGGCGAGCGACAACCGACGCAGCGTCCGCCGCTGGGCCGTGTCCCGGAGGTCGATGAACCACTCGCCACCGCCAGCAACCGCATCATCATCATCATCGTTGTCGTCGTCGTCGTCGTCGTCGTCGTCGCCATGGCCGCGAGGAGTCGGCGCCTGACGCGTGAGCGCGAGGAGGAGCGTCGGGTCCCGCGGGTGGAAGACCACGCTCGGCGGCGTCGATGAGCGGAGGGCCCACGAGTCGATCGGCGCGAGCTCGTCGTCTCGGTGCACGGGATGCGAGCGCACGGGGCCGCGCCCGCTGCCCGCAAAGACGTGGACGGCGCAACTGTCGTCGCCGTGGGCTGCCACGACCAGAAAGCCCCGCGTCGCCTCGGGGTCCTCGTCGTTGTCTCCCCCCTCTCGAGAAGGCTGCTGGTTGTTGTCGTCGTCCGCGTCTGGATCGGCGTCCTCGTCCGCTGTTGACGACCTTGGGGCGACCGCGATCGCCACGACCTCGGTCCACTGGCGACCGCTCGACGTCGCCATGGGGAGCGCGATCTCGCGGTACTGGACCTCGGGGGCCCGCGGGGTCGTACGCCAGCGACTCGCCCGCGTGTGGGCCGTTGCCGTCGCCGTTGCCTTTGCCTTTGTCGATGGCGTTGCGGTGGACTCGGTGTTGGGGGCGAGGACCTCGCTAAAGTCCACGAGCGCCACGCAACGTGCTAACGGGGACTCGACCGCGTTGTTCCGGTCGTCGTTGCTGATCGCAGCGTAGACGACGATGGCGGTGGTGCGACTGAGAAAGCCCAGGGACCGGATGCCCCTGCGGCCGTCGTGGTCGCCTCCTCCTCTTCCCTCTGTTGCTGCTGCTGCTGCAACTCCTCGGTCCCGGGCGTTGGGACTCGGCTCGGGCTTGTGGGGCGTCGGGGCCAGCGCCCATTTCGCACGCTGCCGGAGCGTCCACAACGCCGAGTCGTCCCGCGATTGGGTCGGGCTGGGGCTCATCGCCACGGAGCGACGGCGGTCGGCGGTGGCGGGTGGGCGCGTTCGCGATCGTCCCGACGGAGCGGGCGAGGGCATCGTGAACTGGGCCACGACGGCCATCCCCAAGAGGTCAAAGAGTCGGACGGCGCCGTCGCTGTAGCCCGCGAGGGCGAGGCCTCCACCGCCGCCGCCTCTGCCGCTGCCCACCAACTGACGAGCCCGGTCCCTGTCACCGTTGTCATCGTCGGTGCCGGTGATCGTGGCGACGGGCATGGGACTGACGTCGAGGGCCTGGCACACGGACCCCGGGGCCGCCGCGAGGCGCCCAATCTCGTGGCCAGTGGAGGTCTCCCAGAGGCGAATGGTCTCGCCGGTCGTCGAGGGCCCGAGCAGCAGCGCGCCGTCGAGCGCCAGCCTCACAGGCGGCGAAGGGCCCAACGACGGTGACGCGGCGACGAGGACGCGGCACTGACCCGTGCGGAGGTGGGCAGTGACCCGCGCACCGTCCGCGGTGAGCACGAGGGCCACGTCCCCCATGGGATCGACGAGCACGCGGACGATCGGCGCCTCGAACGCGACGAGCCGGACGCATGTGAGCCCCCGGCGCTGGGCGATCGACGCCCAGTCGGGGGCCGTCAATGTCGTCGTCGATGTCGCCTTGCGCAGGGGCAGCGGGAAGACGGCCAGGGCCGCGCCGCCCCGGCCGACGATGCCCACGAGCGCCTCCCAGTTCCGCGCCGCGATCCACTCAAGCCCTGTGAGGATCGGGCCCTTGTCGTGGCCGTCGTCCTCGTGCTCTGTCGGGGGCAGACGCAAAGGGCGGAGCCGACGCGAGGGCTGCGCGTCCGGAAGCACGAGGCGGCACCGCGCGACGACGCCCCCGTCACCGGCCCCGCTGACGTCGAGAAACACGCAGCGGCCGTCGCCGTCGACCACCACAGCGAGGACCGAGTGGCCGTCGTCGTTCTTGCGGCGGATACAGGCGCAGGCGACGGACGAGGGCAACGCGGTTGCCACCGACAGGGTCTGAGCCGCTGCCCCGCCTTCGCATTCGCCGTCCACATCGAGCTCGAGGCGCTGCAGCGGACTTGTCTTGACGTTGTTGTCGTTGCTCCCGCCTTCGCCGTCAACCGCCAGGAGCAGCGTCGACCGCGGACCCAGGCTCCAGACGCGGAGAACGCGTCGATCGAGCCCCTCGTGCGCGTAGATCGTGGCGCCGCTGTCGGTGTTGAGCACCAGGAGCGCAAGCCGCCGCCGATTCGTCCTGGTGCTGGGATCCAAGCGATCACAGCTCAGCACGAGCCGGCGGTTGTCGGTGCTCAGCTGCACGTCATGCAGCCGCACGAGGCCATGCGGGAGCCCCAGGACCCGACGCGCGTCGTCTTCGTTGCCGTCGCCGTTGGGCTGCTGGTTCTCGTCGTGCTGGTTCGAAACGGGGTGGGGGCGGGGGCGGCGCAGGGCCGCGAGGTCCCGGATCACGGCCGTGTCCAAGGACGCAGCGACCGAGACGACGAGCGAGTGATCGGGCGAGAGCCCGAGCCGGATGAGCTCCGAGTCGCCGTGGTCCCGCCAGGGGTGCTGCCGGCCGCTGTCGAGTTCCTCGACCACCAACCACGCGCCAACGGCAAAGCCGATGAGCCCCAGCGGTGGGGACCAGACGAACGGTGGGGCCGACGATTGGAACTGGGCTCGGCCCGCGCCGCCGTGACGGAATACGCGCGACCACTGGAGTTGCACGACGCGTGAGGACGACAGTCGTAGGGGCACGCAGGTCACGGGCTCTGGCCGCGCAGGCGTCTTCGCGGGTGTTTGGAGGCCCCTGTCGACGTCGTTGTCCACGTCCGGTGCAGGCACCAGCGGCAGCTGAAAGCCCGTCTTCGCCACCGTCACGACGTCGTCGTCAAGTGCCGCAGGCGCGAGCTCCAGCCCCGCCATCGACGGACGTGAGCCCGTGACACCGCGGAATCGCCAGATGAAGACGGCGCTCGACGTCGCGCACGTGGCCACGACCGCCGCGCCGTCGCCGGTGAAGACGAGGTTGGTGATAGCCCCGCCCCCGGCGTGCAGCAGGAACGACTGGTACATGCGCGCGGGGCGGTGCTGCTGCGCGGGGCCCGCGAGCGCCGCCTGCCAGACGCGCACCGATCCGTCGGCCCCGCCCGTGGCCACGTAGCGCTGGTTCGGGCTCTGGGCAAACACCGTGATGCCCCCCTGGCCCAGCAGCGGCGTCGAGCGCAGGAGGCGACCGACGCTGCCGCCCAAGGACGACTCGCCGAGGGCAAACGCGAAGAGCCGATCACCCTGGGAGAGCGCCAGGAGCTCCTGTGAGTCGGGTGAGATGGCCAGGGCCGTGAGCAGCGGGGGTCGTTCGCGGGGCTCGGTCGGGGAGGGCGAGGGTGTCACATGATGTGACGTCGTCGAGAGGGTCGTCGCCCGCTGTGGCCCCGGGGCCGCGATGGTCGCGATCACGCAGAGCGCAGCGGCGTCCAGGAGCAACACGCCTCGGCGACCGCGCTGGAGGACCGCGACGAAGCGCCCGTCGGGGCTCAGGTGCAGGCGGAGGCTGGGGTCGTCGGGGTCCGTGTCGACCAGGAGCATCTTGATCGGGGCGTAGCCCTTGGCCACGTCGTGGAGGCAGAGCTGATGCCCGCGGGCGAGCGTCAGCAGCGCCGAGCCATCATGTCGGTACTGGACGTCGCAGAGCGGGCTCTGGTGCTGCTGGAACTCCTTGAGCACGTGCGTCGGGGTCGCACTTGTCTCGTGATCTCCAGGGCGGTGGTCGTTAGCGTCATCGTGGTCATCCGCGACCGCGCCCCGGGGCCCGAGGTTGAAGATGCGCGTGCAGCCCGAGACAAAGCCCACGGCCACGAGGCGATCCCCCGCTCCGGTCTCGGGCCGGGGGCTCATGCACGTCACGGGGTCCTGGGCCACGTCGAACTCCATCGTCTGCCGGCCCGCGCGCACGTCCCAGACCCGGAGCGTCCCGTCGGCGGCGCTCGTGAGGACCGTCGGGGGCTCGTTCGGATCCGGGGCGGGGAGCGCTGCGAGGGCCCCGACGGTCTCCGTGTGGGCCCGGAGGAGCGTCCGGTAGCGCTGCGTGGCGAGGTCGAGGACGCCGATGGCCCCGTGGGTGCCGCCGACGAGCACGCGCATGCCATCGGCCGAGACGTCGACGCCCCCGACGGCCGCATCGTGCTGGGCCTCGAGGAAGAAGTCGGTAAAGTCCAAGGGCCAGACCCGGAGGAAGCCATCGGCGGCGCCCGTGACGCAAAAGCCCTCGTTGACCGCGAGCGCGTGGATCGCGGCGTCGTGGAGCCGGTAGACACACACGACCTGTCGGGAGTCGTAGTCGAGCACGAGGAGCGTCCCCCGGCTCGTGGCCGCGTACACGGGCCGAAAGCGCGCGAGGTTAGTCGGGAAGCGCGGGTAGAGGCCGTCAAAGGCCAGCGCCGTGAACGTGGT
The DNA here is from genome assembly GCA_023338185.1 of Lagenidium sp. CBS 127285. NCBI lineage: Eukaryota > Oomycota > Peronosporomycetes > Pythiales > Pythiaceae > Lagenidium > Lagenidium sp. CBS 127285. The sequence continues at coordinate 5,886 of JAADYI010000402.1, forward strand.
CTCGCGTGCGTACTCGCGGAGGATGACGGGGGCCCCGGGGAGGTACCGCCGCGTCGGGTGGATCCGCCAGAAGCGGATGTTCTCCCGGCCGCACGAGACGAGCTGGTGCTGCTGCTGCTGCTGGTCCGAGTCGTAGGGCGCGAAGGCGATGGCGTGGATGGCAAAGTCGCACGTCTGTCGGGCCCGGAGGACGAGCCGCGGGGCCACTGGCGCCGGCGCTGTCGGTTGCCCACGGGGTGGGGCGTGGGTGAAGGCCCCGCAGTCCCAGACGTAGATGACCGTCCGGGCCTGGGCATCGGGCCCGACGCAACAGAGCGCGCGGCCATCGGGCGAGAAGGCCAGGGCCTGGACCTGCCGGGTCGGGGCCCGCACAACCGTCCGGCAGGTGCGCTCGGCGAGGTCCCAGAGCCGAATCGCCGGTGTTGCCGAGCGCTCGGCCGAGACGAGCCACGCGCCGTCGCTCGACAGGGCCAGGGCCGTGATCTCCCCCGCGTGACCCGTGAGGTACGTCTCGTGGTCGTCGTTGTCGGACTCGGAGCTCGAGGCGGCGCCGTCGGTGGCGAGGAGGGTCGGGGACTGGGACCGACCGGAGGCACTCGACCTCGTCGGGGGCTCGGCGTCGGCCCCTGGAAACTCGCGGAGGACGATCGTCGAGTGGTGCGAGTAGATGCAGCCCCGGCCCGAGGGGGCCCAGTGCAGCGGGCGGGGGAATGCGCAGTTGAAGCCGATGAGCCGCGTGAGCTCGAGGATCGGGTCCGGCCAGTCCGAGTGCTCCGAGGCGAGGAGTCGGCGCGGGGAGACAAAGGTCAAGGACCGCCGGCGCCAGGTCGAGGGCCGTGGCGGGTTTTGCTGGGCCCGGGACGGCGAGTCAGTTGAGAGGAGCATGGTCAGGCGTCGACGTCGGGCTCCTTCGTCGTAGGCTGCACCAGCGTCGTCGTCGTCGGCGGTGGCGGTGACGGTGGCGGCGTCGTTGTGTCGTGGAGAGACCGCGAAACCCGCCTGCCGGAGGATCTGGTCGGCCCTGGACAGGACCTCGTGGCGGTCGCGGCGCATGTTGGTCTCGCGCGTCGATGGGGACAGCGGCGGACTCACGCCGCGACCGGCGTCTTCCCCCTCGCTTGGGGCCGGACGCGGGGCTCTCACCGACGAAGCGTCGGATGGCATGGGCACGACGACGGCGGCGCCGTGACCCCGAGGCGACTCCGGGGGCGAGTCCCATGGGGAGAGGGGCTCCGCTGCCTCGCGCTGGTTGTTGACGCCTCCTCCCACTGGGGGCGAGCGTGTGGGCTGTTTCCTCGGCGATCGACGGGGGCTGGAGGCGTCGGGGCCGCAAAAGGCGCCGACGGGCAGCGTCAACCACGAGAAGGGGCCTGCCTGGTTGTCGCGTGCCGCCCCGAGCGCAAGCGCCGCTGGGAGGGTCTTTGACGAGATGGCGCCGGGCGATCGACGCAGAGTCAAACAACAAAGTCAAACGGGCGTCAGGATGGAGACCTGCCGGACAAGAAGAGCTCGCACGCGCGTACCGTGGCATCGTACAGGGTCGCGGACGTGAAGACATTGCGGAGGCTCATGGCCGCGCAGCAGGTGACGGCCTTGAGATGGCGATAGGCCTCGCGGTCGTAGCCGTTGAACGTGTGGAGGCCGAGCATCTCGGCCATGTCGACGACGACCGTGGTCCAGTTGGGACGGAGGCTGCACAGACGCATTCTTTTGCTCGGTGCTGCTGCTCACACGCCACGGATCGCACACAGCCAAACGTACTCGAAGGGGACGCGGAGGACCGTCCCCGTGCTGCGGGTGGTGGCGAACATGGAGCTGAAGCTGAAGCGCAGCGAGGTCTTTTTGCTCGTCAGGAGGTCCAGGTGCAGGGTCACGTGCTGGCCCCGCACGCCCCGAAGCTGCACACGACGTCAGTCGCGAATCTCATCTCGCGTGCTGGACGCCGTTCCACCGCCCTCCTTCTTACCTGAATGTAGACATAGCGCCCCGTGAGGCCGAGCCCGGGACTGCCGTGAGGGAGCTCCCGGGGGATCCGCAGGTAGTTGGTCGCGGCGACGGCGCCGCGGATCCGGAAGACGCTCTTGCGGATCTGCGGGTCGGTCATTTGCTCCACGTCCCCGACGTGCATCAAGCCGACCGTCCGATGCGAGAGCCCGTAGCGGACGACCTCGACGAAGGGCTCCTGCCACACTGAAAGCGCGAGTCAGGGTCGTCTAGCCGCCATCCAGATCTCAACCAAGGCGGTGGCCGGCCGGACGGACGCTCACCGGGTGTCGGGGCGAGCGGAGACGTCATGGGCGCCAAGGTCATCACTATGCGATTCCTGAACGTAGTCGGAGGCAATCTCGCGATCCGAGTCGCCGCGTCCCTTCGAGATTGGGATCCACCGTGAACTCGACAAAACGCGAACTACCCCTGGACACTGAACAAAAAGAAATCGCGCCTTCTCGCGTTTAAACGGCATCGATGCACTACTAAACTTACTACCAGAGTCCGATGGACGGCACGTTACTTGGTCGAGAGGCCACTCAGGTATTCCTCCAGCTCGTCAAAATCGTCCGCTCCAAAGTTGAGCACGTCATCCATCCCCTTGGCCGGCTTGGGGCCAGCAGCGGCGGACGCCGCCCCCGCCGTCGGTGACAGGCCCCCGAGGCCCTCGAGCTCCACGTCCAGGAGATCGAGATTCGTCGACGCCAAGTCGCCCAACTGGCCGTCGGGGAGATTCGCCAGTTCACTCGAGAAGGCTTCGAGCCCCAGTTCCTTTTCGAGCTTCTTCATATCCTCAAATTCCCTGGCCAACCCGGCCATCGGATCCCCATCCGGCAACGTTGTTGCAGAATTCGCGCTGGGCGCAACGGGGCTGCTCGCTTTCTCTTCCAGGTCCGCTTTCAGCAGCGAGTCATCCGCGGCGACCTTGGACAGAGCACCGGCCGTGAGTGACTCCAACTCGCTCATGAGCTCCTTGTCCTTTTCCTCATTCCAGCTACCACGGCGGCTCGGTCGTTTTGGCATTTTTGGCTCGTCGTCGCCGCCACCGATACTGAACGAGGCCGTCTTTGCCTGCGCAGCCTTCTTCTTGGCAGCCTCTTCGGCCTCCTTCGCCGCCTGTGCCTCCGCTTCAGCAGCGGCAAGCGCGGCTGCTACACGCTCGGCTTCCGCTTTCTCTGCAGCAGCACGTGCGGCAGCTTCGCGCTCCTTCTTCTTCCTCAACTGTTCCTCACGCTGCTTCTGGAGACGCTCTTTGCGTGCTTCGATGTCCTCCCAGAACGCCTCATCCCGGTGCAGCATATCCTCATAGGCTTGTCGATCCTCCTCGTTCAATGCGACGCCTTCCGACTGCGCCGGAGCCGAAGGATCCGAGCGGTCTCCTTCCGTTTGAACATCGGCGAAGATGAGGTCAATGAAGAAATCCTGGTCAAATCGGTCGTCACCACAGGCCCCATCGAGTTGAGCCTTGGTCAGCCTGAGAAACAATGATGATTAGAATCACACGCACTCGTACCCCAGCAACTTGGCAATCGCACTCACCGCAAGATGCCTTGCGGGATGTACCCGGTGTGGAAGGCGCCTCGGAACATTGACATCCGCTCGCCCGAATCCGTCAGGTGGCGGCATCGGACTAGCACATCCCCTTGGAGCATGCAGTTCACGTTGAAAGAAATCGAGCCATCGCCCGTGCTGGCCCATGGGACCCCATTGCCGTTTTCCATGTCCCGCCACGTTGTCGTAAACACAAGCTTTCCGCCCTTAAAGATCTGAAGGTACGGACAGCACCCCTCGGATACGACTTCACGCAGCTCCTGCTCCTCGTCTTCATTCACGGCCACGGCGGCCTCGCCTGTGCCCTCAGCTGACTCGTTCTTGACGGGCTCCAGTGACGTGCGCTTGCCGAACACTGGTATCGTGTTCATGATCACTCGGCGGAGAAGCAGCGGTGACGAACGCGGTTTGACGCCGTCCATCACGTGAGTAAAGTACTGGATGTACCTACAGAGACACCGCGTCACGAGTTGCCCATCGTCGGTCCTTGGCCGAACGACAACACAACACATACCGACGCTGCGAGGGGATTGTGAGTTTCTCGACCGTGCTGTTGCGTTTCTCGGCAACGTATTCGAGGGCCTCGTTGGCATTGGGAAGGTGGCCGACCCAGGCCAAGTAGCACGCGATGACCGTCCCCGTTCGCCCCTTGCCCGTCAGGCAGTGAATCGCCGCGATGTTCTTCTCGTCCGCTTCGAGCCAATTCTCGATCGACGCGCAAATCTTGAACATCAGCCCTGTCGGGGTGTCGAGAGGAGGCAGGCCACGTTGGTTTGGATTGCAAACAATGACCAAAGCAAGCGCCGTACCGAGTGGTGGAGCGGGGTGCCCGGGGAAGTTGAACTCGAGCACCTGGTTCTCAAAGTACGCGTAGTCGTACGTCTCCTCTGTGTCGGGGCATTTATCCCGCGTCAGTCGGTCATGGCTCATCGCCACCTCGACGCTACCAATGTATGGCTGCAAACCACCACCACGCGCACATACCGCTGAGGTTCCAGATCATGTAGTGGCCGCCGTGCTTCTCGTTGAGGTACAAGGCGACGAGGTCGATGGGGTTCTCCTTGATGAACATCCGGTTCGCGCCCGTGTTCATGCTCGGGAAGCCCATGGCGACGACGTGGTCGGTGACGTACGAGAAGTTGAGGAGCTCAATGTTGACCTCGCCGGTCGAGCGGTCGAGGGCGTGGCTGAGTCGGCGCTGGAGGGCGTCCATGTCGGCAATGTCCAGGGCCTTGGTCTTCCACACCGAGGCCTTGGCGGCGCCCTCGCGGGCCGCGACGCTCGCGACGCTCTGGGCCTTCTTCATGAAGCCAAACATGCTCGTCGCGGCCATCGACGCCGCGGCGCTGACGGTCTCCGAGTTGATCTTGTCGGCCAGCGCGGCCTTCATCGACGCCGTCCGGTCCTCGAGGCTCGGCCGCGACGACGACTCGGCGCTTTCCTCGTTCGGGGCGTCGGGATGATCCCCCGCGGGACTCGCCCGGCCGTCCTCGGACGTCGCGGGCTGGGCCCCGCCCGCCACCGAGTGCGTGAGGGACTCGAACACGGCGCTGCCCTTGGCCGTCGCCGCGGGGAAGCGCTCCGCGAGCTTCTTGAACATCGCGTTGATTATTGATGATCTTGTTCTCTCTTCCCGTTGGGACTTTGGCAAAGAAACAACAAAATATGCAAAGTGGGCCAGTATTGGGGGCGGGGGCGGTACGGACCTCGAGCCCCGACCGAGTGACCTGATACGAATCCGTGCAGTATAGGAGTTAAACTACGGTATGCTGTGTACATGTCACTATCATAAAAGAATCTGCTCAGGATCTACTTTGTATTACTCGGTATCTGTCTTTGCGATCGTGTCAATGGACGCAGTGCTCAACCCGCAGGAGGTGACCGTGCTCTGGCATGGCTGGCTCCGGAAGCTCGGTCGCTTCAGCAAGCGCTGGCGGCGGCGATACTTCATCTTCCTCTCCACGGACACGGGGATCAAGGAGCTCCGGCATTACGGTCCGTTGGCTCGTTTGGGGCGAAGCCATTCCAAATCCCACCAACGACGATCGTAAACGCAGACTCCCACAAGGACGTCCAGGCGCTCCTGCAGTCGGCGCCCAAGGGCGTGATCGCCCTCACGGACGCCACGGGCATCTGCTGCTTCGTGCCGTCCTCGCCGCCGTCGCAGACGACGCGCAAGCCCACGATGTTTGTGCGTGCGTGCACGGGGGTCGTTGTGGTGTATCCATTAAACCCTGACGCCTGCACTCAATTAAAACTCGGACGTGATCCCACCACCAGAGCCGCTCGGACTCGAGTGACCGCTCGACCGCCGAGGCCCTCGACCAAAAGTTCGCCGTGCTCACCCCTGCGGTTCGTTTTGTTTGTGGTTTCCCTATTGCGCGGTTTGGCTGCGACCTGCGGATGCCTGTTGTGTACAAGACGCATGCGACTGATGACCGCCCGTTGCAGCACGTCCATCTCCTGGCGTTCCAGAGCGGCAAGGAATGGGGCGGGTACGTCCTCGACCTCGCGTAGTCGCACTCGTGGCGCTTGTTTGATCTCATCTTCACCCAGGGCGAGTGAATCCCAGCAGGGGCTCTCCCTGCTGGCGTCCCTCTCGGCCTTCTACCCCGCCGTGGAGGTCCTGCACGCGGGCTTCATGTCCAAGAAGCGCGAGCACACCGTTCACACGCCCAAGAGCATCATGTCGTACTGGAAACGACATTATTTCCTGTTCCTCAGCACCGGGGACCTCCTCTACTTCCGTGACGAGAGCCTCAGTGAACTCCAGGGCCGCGTCGACGTCCGTCACGCCCCAACCGTCCGCGTCACCGGGGAGCGAATGCTCGAGGAGCGCAAGAAAGAGCTCGGGGTGCTCAAATTCGCCAGGCTCCCGCCGACGTACGAGCGCGAGACGTGTCTTGTGTGGATCGCCACCCCGCCGTCCAAGATGTTTGTGCTCAAGGTTCAAGAGGACCGGGATGGGATCACGCCGGACGGGAAGCGCCACGAGTTGACCCCGGTTGCCAAGTACGTTCGAGTCATTGGCGAAAGAACCGCGTTTGTGGGGGGGCTGAGTGGTTGGGTTTGCGCGGCAGGAAGTGGCTTTCGTTGCTCCTCCAAGGGCATGCCGAGACCAAGTATACTCAGCTGGAGCACTGCATTTCAACGGGCAAATTCGAACTCACCCCGGAGGTGCGTGCGCGCAAAGGACAAGGCGCAACTCATCTCCTCACAGGTCCTACGGGCGTGGGCAGGTGACGTCCGCAATTCGAACTGGCATACCAGATGAGCTGCGTGGGCATCTCTGGAAAGGTTTCAGTGGGGCAGGAAACCTGCAGCGTCAAGCCGAATCACGACGCACGACGCGCAAAGTGTCCAAGACGACGAACATCAGGACGTTGACGTCGAAAGATGCATCATCTGTGGCTGATCCTCCTCCCACCGAAACCTTTTTTGACGAATTCAGTGCGCCGCTTGAGGTCAATGCCTTGCACACCCCCGAAAACCGAATGCTGTATTCGCGACTCTGTGCGATAGCATTTCACCAGGTGCTTTCGCGTGATGACGAAAGGTCCAATCATGAGACTGAGAGAAGAAAGCATCGGCCTGGAGATGCCTCGCCCGATCATGTCGCCCCAGCACAACGGCCAGAAAATCGCCAGCCCACTGTCGACTCGTCCATCGCAGAGGAGGCAACCGAGCCTGAACCGCAACGACCACGAATTCAATCAAAACGAAACTCACTCAAGCAAATCGGAAAGGGCAAATTCGGTCAGTACGTTTACCCCAGTGATGCACCTGCGCCAGAGTGGGAAGTCTGCGCACGTCGCCGGTTGATCATTGCAACATCTCGATTCAAGTGAGTTTGGCGATGCTGTCAGGAATGATCAACGACTCAGTGGCTGCTTTTGTCTGTAGTCCATTCTCGCATCCCTGCCCATGGCGTGTGCTTTGTTTGCTGCTTGCGTACCTTGACGAAGAGAGCGCATTTTGGGTCATCAACAGGTACGAGCCACCGTTTCTGGTGTCAACATCCATGGCCTGACGTTGTTCGGTAGTATCTTGGACGTTGCGATGCCAGGCTACTTTCATGGCCATCGCCCAGGTTTGCAAATCGACGTGGCGGCATTTGTTGCAGTTCTCGAAGACCGCGACCGTGCACTTGCCGCACACCTGAGCGCACTAGCATTTCCAGTTGAGCACACGGTCGAACGATGGCTGCTCAGCTTGTTTACCTCCTCGTCGATACCGCTCCCAACTGTGGGTGTTTGCCGTTCGTTCACATCGGAACGAAGGTGATTGCATCTCTAATCGTGGTGGCACGTAGGTGCTGAGGATCTGGGATGCATTTTTTGCCCAAGGAATTCGAATTTTGTTTGGAGTTGGTATTGCTATCTTTCTGCGGGCAGCTGACAAACTTATCAGATCCAGAACTGCAAAGGATGCCATCGAGATTCTAAGCGCCACAGAACAAGGGTGCATTGATGCCGATGTTCTTTTCTCTCACGTGTTCAAAGAAGACTTCAACATCCCATGTAAGGTGCTCGAGGAGAGGTTCTGTTGAACATGCTCGGTCTTACATTATGTCGGTGAAGGGCTGTCGGATGAGCAATTCGAGAAAATCCGCCACTCTCATCGCCAGCGAGTTATCGACCACGTGTCAACTCATGTACGTACGTCGTCGCACATTGAAACTAGTTCTCTCTCTGATAATTCAGCTATCGATAACCGCAGGTTGAGCACTTTAACGACAAGTTGGCGATCCTCAGTCAGCTGCAGGATCACCTTGCACGCACCAACTCCATGACTCAGAGGCTCCTCAACCGCTTTGACCATCCTGACCCAAGTACCAACGTTTCCACCAACGAAACAGACGGAGAGTCAACGTCTTCTCTTGTGGATTCCGTGAAGATTTTGAAGGAAACACTCCTCAGCGGCATGCAAGTTCTGTCATCTCTATCTGCGCAGTTGAATAAGCGACAAGCACTGTGGCTTGCACTTTCAAGCCAAGTGTCTGCATGCCCATTGAGTCGTGGGATGACCACCGACCTTCAGAGTTGGCTTCTCCAAGTTCGGGAAGGCAAAATTTCCGGCGCCGGCCATGATACAATCACGTCGACAGACGTGTTTTCAGTGTCCACGTCGATTGATCGTTCTGATTTGTTCTTCGAAGAAGAAGTGGACGAAACTGTATCCTGGAGCTGCTTGGTCAATTCTCGGTCCGAATTCGTCGGATCTCAAACTTTTCATACAGGTATCGTGTCGTCACTGTCCTCTCTGAACGATGTGCTAACAGTTTGTATGAACCCAACAGAATCGTTTTTGTACGCGATGGTGTCAACGGTGAAGGCGACATGCTCGTTGCGACTTGAGTGCCTCACTGCTTCCCATCGCTTTCGATGGCATAATTCTTCCTGGCTGGACTCGACAATGGAATACCCGGTTACAGTCTTGGATCGGCGACCTGAACGTTCCACTCGGAATTATCGTCGCTCATCATCGACAACGAGCAAGCCGCTTGCGAGTACGACTGTAAAATGGAAGCCTCGCCCGCTGGACGACTCAGATCTTAATCGCCGCAACAGTTTCGATGACGCCGCCATGAGACGGCACGTTACTTTTTCACACCAGACGCCTTCGGAATCGACTGGTCTCGCGTTCGTTCCCCAGTCCTTACCTCGAGTGAACGAACAAGGATTGCCTTCGCGTCTCGAGTTTGGGGACACCGACATGGACATGGTGGATTCTCCCTACTTCTCAACGACAAAACGCTTGTCCCCGACTGTCAACGATAACGAACCAAGCACTAAAGGCATCGACAACAAGAAAATTGGCGATGCTGCTGATGAGTTTGCCAAGGCTGAACGAGTACTGCGAAGCGCTGCCGATATTATGATGAGTTGCTTTAGTCGATTTATTCGTGTCGAGAACCGACAACGAGGATGGGAGCTTCGAGAACGCGCACTGCTGCTGGAAGATGATTTGGTGCAAGAACTCAAACTCGTCGATCTACAGTTAAACGGCGCGTTCGAACTGTACTGATCAAGGAGATGATTGTCATTTTCATAATAATTACTTCGAAGTAAAGCTCTCGACGTAGAGTTGCCTCATAACGCTTCACGTGATCCTGCTCCAATGACAACATTCATCTTTGATGTGAACGGTGAATTGAGGATATGGTCATCACATTCTTTGTTGGCGTCGCCCTCGACTGCTAAGCTTGCGTTGCCCGAGCCATCGAGGACGACAATCCCGAGTTCTTCCATGATTTCCATGAGGGCCAGCCACACCTCCGATCGAATCATCGCATACTTTCGTTCATCCAGTTCGTCCGTGTAAGAGTAGATACGGATCTCAAAGAGTCTTTCCATCGCCACAAAGTGAAAACGCTCCCACTTCTCGCCGTGTCGGAGATCTGACTGATTCTCCTCATGGGACGTCAGTCCCATGTGCAGAGATTGCAACATGACCTCGAGCCGGTGAATGCACTGCCGGAGGGTTTCCACCGACGTCGCTGGCGATACACGGACGCAGATGTCGATGTCCCGCTTGGGGCGCTGCGAGAAGTTGATCATGGGCTTGTACAGGAAGAAGCTATTGGGGATGAACATCTTGGTCCCCTCCATGGTGACAATGGTCGTGTAGCGCAGCGAGACCCGGTGGACAAATCCCTTGGCATCGTCCACCTCGATGAAATCGCCCATCTTGAACTGCGAGTTGAAGGCCAGGAAGAGGCCTCCGATGACATTGTGGAACTGAAAGCACATGATCCGAGTCGTTGGAGGAACACGCACGAGGGTCGACAGACACGAAGCAAGGGCAATGAACGCACCGATGGGACAAAGCCGAGCGCGATGGCGAGGCCAATGACCGCGAGGACCGAGTACTTGAGCAGATCCTGGTTCACCACCGCGGACGAGTAGATGATGAGGGCGATGATGAGGAGCGTCGTGAGGCGGAAGATCTTGATCGACTCGGAGATGACGACGCGCTTGGAGGCGTCGCCATTCTGCCCGACGAGTCGGCGGATCGCGAGCTGTGGCAGATAGAAACACGTCGCACAATCAGATGCCGGACCACGGGGACGCGTCGCCCATACGAACGCGCATGCTCCATGCAAAAACGCACGCATTCAATGACATTGAAGAGCGAGTAGAGCCAGATGAGGAAGAAGAGCCCCCAGATGTACTTGTGGATGTCGTGGAAGAAGCCCGAGAGCTCCGAGAGGCTGAGCGCGATGTACACGAGCGACGCCGAGATGAGATACGCCGAGGACCCCGAGCAGTGCTCGCGAAAGTCCTCGGCGGTCCTACGGACACCAGTCGTCGCGCACCCGGCGATCAGCGACCTTTAGTCAAAGACAGCGTCGCCCCATCACGTCACGCACCGCTGGATGAACGGGAGCTTGGTGAGGACGAAGATGACGAGCCGCACGAGCACGCGCGGGAGGAAGGTCGCGAAGAAGACCAGCACCGCGGCGCCGATGAGCGCCAGGGGCTTGGCCGAGTGCCACCACTCCGGGAGGCAGCTGATGGAGCGGCGGTTCCCCTTGCACGACGCCGAGTTCTCCGTCGCCTTGGGCTCCGCTTGTGTTTGCGCGGCCCCGACCGCCCGGGCACCGACGGCGACGGCGAGGGCGAGGGCGCAGGCGAGCAGCAACGTCGCCCGCGAGGGCCAATCGTGGCATCGGCGGTGCATGATGGCGGCGGTAATTTTTCACTTGAGCAGATTCAATGTTTCTTCACAAATGTTCCTATAAACCTAATCTACAAAACCACACCAAAAGGTTATAGGTTGGCTATGATCGGAAATGGAGCAAAGGGGCACAATTGACACAGCACGCGCATTGGTCCCCGGTGGTGGTCTCATTGCTGCCGCCGGGGCGTTGTCGGCGTTGGCTGGCAACGTGCATGGAGCTTCAGGAACATTGCTCGAGGATCTCGCACAACCCGACCCGCCGATCTTTCCTTTATTCATGAAGAAGGGTGCTGTCGGGCCACACTCCATTCGCTCATCCAGCCCTGTCATGATCCTTGGTCTCCCCTACTCCGAAGTTTTTTTACAGAATCCATGTGAGGAAGGGACTCGTTGCCTTCCACTCGCTTGAGACAGTACCGCCGCCTAATGTCGCAAGCAGATCCTCCACATGAGCATTCATCGTGATCATTATCCTTTGGGGACCGAGTCAGGGTGGACGATCGCCGATCGACGATCGGCGATCAGTTGCCGACCAGTGCGATCTAAGATGGGGACCATCTCGATGATTGCCTTGTTCAATTAAACTGTAGTGTTGTCCATTTTCATTGACTTATCTAGCCCCAAGGACAGTAGCGAGTGAGCCTTGACCAGATCGCCAAGACACACGTGCCTAACCTCAACTGTTTGATTCCACACGTCTCGTATGGTCTTCACGGGTGTCCGAACCCGAAGCGCGAGGCAGTCGCATGTTGACATCCTCGGTGGCCTTGTGACTGGGAATGACTGAGGAATTCTAAAGTACAGTACAATAGGAGGAGAGACATTCCCACACTAGGTCATGCGCACGTTTTGTGGCACTAGCTCCGATGTGAAGAGACCGGCATATCAGAGAATTGTCCCCAGAGTGTGCAATATGGTTGCACTTTCAGCAGGGTCGATTATGTGGGGGGTTCCTCATGTTCGCCGGTTCGCACTGGTGCAAGTCATGCACATGTTACGTCAATTAGGCATGGACAGCACTACATGACAACTGTACTCTCTAGTTTGCGGGATCGCACCTGCCCAGGACGTGCTGTGCTGTGTGCAACTCATGCACACACGAATGGCCACCGTTCGCGGACCACACAAGCTCACGCCCGCCAGCGCGCAGCGTCACTGCGTCACACACCGTCCACAGCATGTGCAATGCCGTGTGTTCGATGATTCCCTCACCCTCCACGTTCGCGCCACGTCAGCGCCCACAAAGGTCACCTTGAGATGGCGCCACAACCAACCAATCGGATGCCGGCATCGGGAGGCGATTGTTCGAGTTTGCAGAGTTTGTATCACTGGGGGCGGTCCATGTGCAGTCACCCGACAACGTGTCAAAGGGCAAGATACACACACACATGCACAGCACACACTTGGCGCTTGCTGGCGTTGGGCGGTCTCTCCCCAAAAGAGATGCACTCGCTCGCGCCCACGCGGGCTTGCGACACCCTCGATCGATCTTTCCCGTCCCGCGAGCGCCACTTTCAGCCAATCCATTGGGTCTGGACCGCGTCGCCA